>CP125979.1:425095290-425350290 GCA_030063025.1 Avena longiglumis | reverse complement strand
CACATCCCTTCACCAAAGGGTAGTGAAGATCCAAAACCTCAAAGGTGGGCATGATTTCATCCACGCCGACAACAGCCCTCTGGAACCGGACGACTGTGGTAAGTTGGTGTGGGTCCAATTGGTAAGGCATAGCCGACCGCCACCTTCATTGATATGTTCACAACTTTGACATGTAGCTCGCAGTGTGTCATCTCTGTGATATCATCCACTGGGTAGCCAACAGGAGCCATCGTCGGTGCATCATCGGCATCGCCATTGTCATCACCCGGGACCTCGGTGGAAGCCACACTGCTTTTTCGATTATTCGATAGGCCGGTAGCATCGAATGCAGTGTGCTGCTGAGATGGGCCGGTAGTACTTTGCTCTTTAAGTGAGTTAATTTCATCTTGTTGTTGCTTTAATCGTTCTTCAATTAAACGCATTCGCTCTTCTCGACTTTCTCTGCTTCAACTGCCGCCCTGTCCTTACTCCTCTGACGGCTTCTATCAGGATATTTCTTCCTCTCTTCGAGAAACCCAGTCCTCCATGATTGGGAGCCTATTGTGCCTCGTGTTCGTCCATCATGTTCCTTATTTCCAAGGGCGAGTGTGAGCTCATCATTCTCTCTATCGGGAATGAAGTCCCCATCTTTAACAGCCTTTACTGCTTTTCTCATCCTCTCGATTGGCAAGGGGTCTTCTTTATGTCGTATGGTATATATACACCTCCCTTCCGAGTCCAACGTGCCCCCATGCCCGTAAAACCAATTCCTTGCACGTTCTACCCAATCGTCTGTCTCTGGGGTGATATTTTTATCACGCAGTTCCTGCTCAAGTTTCTCCCACTTAGGAATGCCAGCCCTGTAGCCACCTTGCCCCATAGTATGGTGATACTTCTTGTTAGCAGCATTCAGCTTATTCTTTGCAGACATTTCCTTAGCTTTTTTCGATGTCTTGTATTCCACAAACTCAGCCCAGAATGGTTTTATCTTCTGAAACTGAGTCTTCTTGAAATCCGGAGTCTTCTCTTTCACGACATAGTCAAGGTGCAATCTTTTCTTCCAGTTGGTGAAACACTGGACCATCTTCTTCAAAGCCCACTCCCTGACCTTAGCCTCCATGGCTCTCCCATGTTGTAAGGCGTCCTCAACTGGATCCTCCGCATTTGGATCCAGCTCTATCTTCGGTAGTTTGAAATTAACCATGAGCCTCTTCCACAGTAAATCTTTGGCGTGGTTAGGGACAAATAAACATGTTCCCTCTTCATCCGCATTAGCAGGCCTATTCCAATTTCTAATGGTGATCGGGATTAAGTCCCTAACGATTACTCCGCATTGTGCCACAAATTTGGTTGCGACAACTTCGGAGCGGTCGGTCTGCCGCTCAATGACATCTTCGATCCTGAACCTCTCATGGTCTTCCAACTTTTGGTTGGGCCTCGTCACTCATTTCAAGAGATTCCTTCGATCCGAGGGATAAAAGAAGAAAGATCGTCACTATTTCTATATAGATAGCAGATGATTAATTAATGAATTGATTTATATTACATGCACCTCGCCGAGTCGTCTTCTCGGTTACACAAGGCATCGCCTTCTCCCTCGGAAGGCAACACCTTCAACCTCAAACAAGTTGTCTACTCCGTAAAAGAGGATCACCCTCACCGGAGTTGTTCAAACGTTGATACGTCTAAATTATCTTCCCACGGATCACACCTTGGATCAACTCTTCCTTTTCTTCGTCTCGGCGTGTGGATCCATATTTTCGCATAGGTGGAAAACGAATAAGTCAAAGCGGCTAAAGGAGAAAGTTAAGGAGAAACCCGATATATACATACACAATAATAAAATGAAGAGAAACCCTAAACCTAGCTACAAAAAGGAAACCGTAGTAGATAGGTAACTCTAGCTAAAATCAACGGTTATCAATATTCGAGTTCAGGGTGTAACCTAGTTCGAGAAACCTCCGATGCATATGAGAGGAACCCACATGCACCTAAGGGTATTAATGATTCCTTATCTAACCACAAAGGATCGCAATGTGAATCGGTGCAGGGCTACCCACATTGATGACCGGTGGGGCGAAGACCAATAATACCAAACTAATTAATAAACCTAATAATACCTAACTAATAATAAACCTAATAATCGAAACACCGAAGAAAGGAAACAATCAACACATGGCATCGATGCAATGCTCAAGCAATGCGATGATATGACAAGTTAATTGCATTGGAATGTAACACTAAGACATGCTCGACGATTTAATCGGGTTCCGACGGTGAAAACCCTAACTCGGGAAACTCCTAACATATGAGAGGGGTGCATTTGTTCTTCTAATTATACTTGTCATTTAAATTGTTGAACAATGCATGATTATAGGATAAATAGATAGGTTTCATTTTTCTGAACAATTTGATATATTATTTGTATTTTTCGACTTATAAATAAAAGATATTGAATTTACAAGTTTATATCAATTTCGGAATTATTAAATCATTTAAAATTGAATTACCGTGTCAATATGACATCAAAAAGGGTTGGGTTTTTTTACCAAGATGTAACCTAGCCACTGTCATCGAGTGCTGGGCCCTATGCCACATCGAAGCCACCGTGGTGGTCAAAGGTCGGCCGTGGCCACGTCAGTGACGCCGGGTGACATCATCTCGTGCCACCGTCGGGTGCTCACCGGGGACGGCGCTGTGGCGGCTACAACAAGCAAGCGGGCAAACGGAGGGCACTGGGAGGTGCAGAGGCTCACCGCGCGTTAGAGAGAGGCGGCGCCGCTCCTTCTTGGTCACCGGAGCGTCGCCTCCGTCGAGCTCGAGCGGCGGCGGCGTCGAGTTATAACCAAACAACTAAATCATCTAACAATGAAATCATCTAACAACAAAATAATCATCTACACATACACCTAAAATAATCATCAACTAAATCATCTACATCATCTAAATACACCTAAATCATCTACATCATCTAAATACACCTATATCATCTAACAACTAAATCATCTAACAAATAAATCATCTAACAACTAATACACCTAAAATAATCATCACCTAAATCAAGTAAAAAACTAAAAAAGGGGAGCCTCGGCACGTGCGTGCCGAGGGCAGTGAAAGGCGGCACTATGGCGTCGGGAGGAGAGAGAGGCGGGCGGGCGCGACTGCACCGAAGGCGCGGCTGGGCACGTGGAGGATGGGCGCCGGTCTTGGCGGTACGGAGGCGGGCGGCTGCACGAGGATGGAGGCAGCGGCGATGGACGGAGATGAAGGGGAGGCGGCGGTCTTGTGGCGACACGGGCGCGAAGGATGGGGCAGCCGGCGTCCGGGGATCGCGGCAGCGTCTCTATCTGGCGTCGGGTTGCGAGAGAATGGAGAAGGGAAGAAGAAGAAGAGGCGTCTTGATTATAAAGGAAGGACCTTTAGTCGGTTGGTGGCTCCAACCGGACTAAAAATCACACGATTGGAGCCACCAACCGGGACCTATACTCCAAAATTTTCAAAGCAGCGTTGGCGCAGGGTCTTTAGTCCCGGTTGGTGGCTCCAACCGACATATTCTCTGCTTTCAAAAAAATTCAGGTGTTTTCTCTGCCCGCCTTATTTTTTATTTTGGGGTTTAAATTTGTATTGTTTTTAAATGATAATTAATTTGGAATTTAGAAAACTTTAAACATAAAAGTGTTTGGATTTGAATAAATAATTCAAAACCATTTCTGTTTAAAAATAATTAATGTAACCATTTAAAATATGAACCATTTACAATTAAAATGAATTAACTTTTATTTTTTAATATCAATTTGGAATTTAGAAAAACTTTAAACATAAAAGTGTTTGGATTTGAATAAATAATTCAAAACCATTTTCTGTTTTAAAAACAATTAATGTAACCATTTAAAATATGAACCATTTACAATTAAAAATGAATTAACTTTTATTTTTAATATCAATTTGGAATTTAGAAAACTTTAAACATAAAAGTGTTTGGATTTGAATAAATAATTCAAAACCATTTTCATGTTTAAAAACAATTAATGTAACCATTTAAAATATGAACCATTTACAATTAAAATGAATTAACTTATATTTTTTAATATCAATTTGCAATTTAGAAAAACTTTAAACATAAGAAGTGTATGGATTTGAATAAATAATCCAAAACCATTTTCTATTTCTAGAAAATAATTAATGTAACCTTTAAAATGAATTAACTTATATTTTTAATATTAATTTGGAATTTAGAAAAACTTTAAACATAAGAAGTGTATGGATTTGAATAAATAATCCAAAACCATTTTCTATTTCTAAAAATAATTAATGTAACCTTTAAAGTTAATTAACTTATATTTTTGAATATTAAGTTGGAATTTAGAAAAACTTTAAACATAAGAAGTGTATGTATTTGAATAAATAATTCAAAAACATTTTCTGTTTTAAAAAATAATTAATGTAACCATTTAAAATATGAACCATTTACAATTAAAATGAATTAACTTATATTTTTTAATATCAATTTGGAATTTAGAAAAACTATAAACATAAGAAGTGATAGGGGCGGCCATTGTCGATTTTTCCTTTCGAAACATGATCAATATACCAAGTCTGGTATTTTTCCTTTCAACTATGTAACATAATATGACACCACGCGAAGGATTTTCATTGTTCGGATTTTTTTTGAATTTATTATGCCCGTTTTGAATTATTTGAATTTCTAACTATGGTCGAACGGTGTGCATGAAGATAGGGACGGCATTGTTAGAACTTGCATTGGATCTCAAGAAACCACATATTGCGAGTCTAAAATGATTTTTCAAAAATCACAGGCGATAGATCATGTCGTGTAGTACAAACCGGACCCACTTCCTACCGATTCGGCAGACATTTGTCCTTTTACCGGGATGGACGAAAAGGTTTGAGATGCACGTTGGGATATAGTCCATGTAAGGTGGTCTAGTATTTTAGGAAAATAGGACGGTAGCATTCTAAACGGCATTTTGGTGGTTACTTCACAACGACCGCTTTTTGCGCTCGGAAAATGGAAAAGGGCTTTTCCGATGCGACAAAAGGAAAACTTCCTCTGCAACATTGTTCTCCATACCAATGTTCACACACATGCATAATATGGGCACAACATCACAAACTATGCCGTGATTCAACACATAACATCGGTCATTTGGACCGAAAGCCATGAAACCTCGAACATGATAGGTCATTTTGTGAAGGTTTTTCGAAACATGATCAATATACCAAGTCTGGTATTTTCCTTTCAACTATGTAACATAATATGACACGCGAAGGATTTTCATTGTTCGGATTTTTTTGAATTTATTATGCCCGTTTTGAATTATTTGAATTTCTAACTATGGTCGAACCGGTGTGCATGAAGATAGGGGCGGGCATTGTTAGAACTTGCATTGGATCTCTGAAGAAACCACATATTGCGAGTCTAAAATGATTTTTTCAAAAATCACGGCGGTAGATCATGTACTGTAGTACAAACCGGACCCACTTCCTGCCGATTCGAGACATTTGTCCTTTTACCGGGATGGACGAAAAGGTTTGAGATGCACCTGTTGGGATATAGTCCATGTAAGGTGGTCTAGTATTTTAGGAAAATAGGACGGTAGCATTCAAACGGCATTTTGGTGGTTACTTCACAAAAGCGACCGTTTTTGCGCTCGGAAAATGGAAAAGGGCTTTTCCGTGCGACAAAAAGGAAAACTTCCTCCTGCAACATTGTTCTCCATATCAATTTCCACACACATGAATAATATGGGCACAACATCACAAACTATGCCGTGATTCAGCACATAACATCGGTCATTTGGACCGAAAGCCATGAAACCTCGAACATGATAGGTCATTTTGTGAAGGTTTTTTCGAAACATGATCAATATACCAAGTCTGGTATTTTTCCTTTCAACTATGTAACATAATATGACACCACGCGAAGGATTTTCATTGTTCGGATTTTTTTTGAATTTATTATGCCCGTTTTGAATTATTTGAATTTCTAACTATGGTCGAACCGTGTGCATGAAGATAGGGGACGGCATTGTTAGAACTTGCATTGGATCTCTGAAGAAACCACATATTGCGAGTCTAAAATGATTTTTCAAAAATCACGGGCGGTAGATCATGTACCGTAGTACAAACCGGACCCACTTCTGCCGATTCTAGACATTTATCCTTTTACGGGATGGACGAAAAGGTTTGAGATGCACGTTGGGATATAGTCCATGTAAGGTGGTCTAGTATTTTAGGAAAATAGGACGGTAGCATTCTGAAACGGCATTTTGGTGGTTACTTCACAAAAGCGACCCGTTTGCGCTCGGAAAATGGAAAAGGGCTTTTCCGATGACAAAAGGAAAACTTCCTCCGCAACATTGTTCTCCATACCAATTTCCACACATGAATAATATGGGCACAACATCACAAACTATGCCGTGATTCAGACATAACATCGGTCATTTGGACCGAAAGCCATGAAACCTCGAACATGATAGGTAATTTTGTGAAGGTTTTTGAAACATGATCAATATACCAAGTGGTATTTTCCTTTCAACTATGTAACATAATATGACACCACGCGAAGGATTTTCATTGTTCGGATTTTTTTGAATTTATTATGCCCGTTTTGAATTATTTGAATTTCTAACTATGGTCGAACCGTGTGCATGAAGATAGGGGCGTGCATTGTTAGAACTTGCATTGGATCTCTGAAGAAACCACATATTGCGAGTCTAAAAATGATTTTTCAAAAATCACAGGCGATAGATCATGTACTGTAGTACAAACGGACCCACTTCCTACCGATTCGAGACATTTGTCCTTTTACCAGGATGGACGAAAAGGTTTGAGATGTACGTTGGGATATAGTCCATGTAAGGTGGTCTAGTATTTTAGGAAAATAGGACGGTAGCATTCGAAACGGCATTTTGGTGGTTACTTCACAAAAGCGACCCGTTTTTTGCGCTCGGAAAATGCAAAAGGGCTTTTCCGTGCGACAAAAAGGAAAACTTCCTCCTGCAACATTGTTCTCCATACCAATGTCCACACACATGCATAATATGGGCACAACATCACAAACTATGCTGTGATTCAGCACATAACATCGGTCATTTGGACCGAAAGCCATGAAACCTCGAACATGATAGGTAATTTTCTGAAGGTTTTTTCGAAACATGATCATTGTTCGGCACACATTTAGTCCCGGATGTAGTCACAAACCGGGACTAAAAATATTTTCCGCCATTTCCCACCTCTTCCCACCAAGTTTTCCCGCCCTTTCCTTTCTACTAGAGCTTTTAGTCCCGGATGTAGTCACTAACCGACTAAAGATATTCCGCCATTTCCCAAAGCTTCACGCCAAGTTTTCCCGCCCTTTCCCTCTATATTTAGGGTGATCGTGTCATGGCTATCCACACATACACACCTTCCTCTCTTAGAACAATGGACAACGCCTACTGGGCCATTCTGACCCTCGAGGAGACCGAGGCGCTGTGCGCTTCCAACTACCCTTGTCCACCGGGTACCGCCCTTTTGGATCCGGATGTTGGAGGGGTTCCTGTCCCTCCTGTCCCTCAAGGTTCCACTATTTTGGTTGGTGCTCTTTTTATCTTGGGCGATCATGTAGAATGTATTCCCATTTATTTCGTACCCTTGGAAATTCAATATAGTAGAAGATGGTGACGCGGCCAACAAGTATAGCTGATCTCCAACAGTGGTGTCATTCAAGAGATGTGTCCGCATCCAACCACCGACAGACTTCATGTGTTCATCTGTAATCCATGATTCAGGCTTCCCCGGGTTTTTGGAGCGTACAATATTCTTGTGTTCCTCCATATACGGAGCTGCCAAGGTGGAATTATGTAGAACTGTGTAGTGTGCTTTAGTGAAAGAATCCCGTCCCTACATATCATTGCTTTCTTTCCCAGGTGCCTTTTCCACTTAGTCTTCCCTCATGCATGAGTCGAAACACCAATCGGCTTAAGGTCGAATAAAGTCAACACAAAACTCAATGACCTCCTCTGTTCCATATCCCTTGGAGATGCTTCCTTCAGTCTAGCACGGTTATGAACATATTTGTTTAAGACTCCATGAACCTCTCAAAGGGGAACATATTGTGCAGAAATACCGGACCGAGAATGGCAATCTCTTCCACTAGATGAACCAGGAGATGCGTCATAATATTGAAGAAGGATGGTGGGAACACCAATTCAAAACTAACAAGACATTGTACCACATCCTTCTGTAACCTTGGCAGAATATCTGGATTGATTACCTTCTGAGATATTGCATTGAGGAATGCACACAGCTTCACAATGGGTACTCGAACATTTTACGTACAAGCCCCTCAATGCAATCGGAAGCAATGCGTCATAATCACGTGATCCATGAGACTTCAGGTTTTGGAACTTTTCTCTGCCATATTTATTATCCCTTTATATTAGATGAGAAGCTGACGCACCTTGATACCGTAAAGGACATCAAAAAGATTTCCTTCTGCTTTGGTAAGAGCATAGCCGGCACGACTTAAGTGGCGTCCTTTATCCGTCTTGTTATCTGTATGCATGTTCTTTGGGTCTTTCATAATTTGTTGGTCCTCCGTGCTTGGTGTATCTTTTGTCTTCCCATACATGCCTAGGAATCCTAGCAGGTTCACACAGAGATTCTTCGTCACGTGCATCACGTCGATTGAAGAGCGGACACGCAGGACTTTCCAATATGGCAGCTCCCAAAATATAGATTTCTTCTTCCACATGGGTGCGTGTCCCAGCGGCGTCGTTCGAACTGATTGACGCCGACCCTTTCCAAAGATTACTTCTGTCCTTGACCATACCAAATACATCATCACCACCTGGGAGTTCAGCTTCTTCCGTGATCTGCCTCACCTTTGAAATGCTTGCCTTTCTTTCTTACGGATGATTGGTGGAAGAAATCGTCGATTCGCTAGGTACACAACCTTCTTGCATTTATGCAAATATGTACCTTCGGTCTTATCTAAACAGTGGGTGCATGCCTTATATCCTTTGTTTGTCATCACGAAAGGTTACTAAGAGCAGGCCAATCATTGATGGTTACGAATAACAACCCTCGTAGATTAAATGGCTCCTGTTTGTTCTCATCCCACGCACGTACACCTGGTTTGCCCCACAACTGTAAGAGTTCTTCAACTAATGTCCTAAGGTACACATCAATGTCGTTGCCCGGTTGCTTCGGGCCTTGGATGAGCACTGGCATCATAATGAACTTACGCTTCATGCACAACCAAGGAGGCAGGTTGTAGATACATAGAGTCACGGGCCAGGTGCTGTGACTGCAGCTCTGCTCCCCAAAAGGATTCATGCCATCCGTACTTAGACCAAACCATAAGTTCCTTGCGTCACCTGCAAAGTCTGGGAAGTCTCTCTCGATTTTTCTCCACTGTGACCCATCAGCAGGGTGTCTCAACTCCCCGTCTTTCTTACGGTCTTCTTTGTGCCATCGCAACAACCTGGCATGCTCTTTGTTTCTGAACATGCGTTTCAACCTTGGTATTATAGGAGCATACCACATAACCTTAGCAGGAACCCTCTTCCGGAGGGGATCTCCCTCAACATCACCAGGGTCATCTCGTCTGATCTTATACCGCAATGCGTTGCATACCGGGCATTTATCTAAATTCTCATACTCCTTACAGTAGAGGATGCAGTCATTAATGCATGCATGTATCTTTTGCACATCTAATCCCAGAGGACAGAGAGTCTTCTTTGCTTCGTAGGTACTCTCGGGAAGTTCGTTATGTTTTGGAAACTTGACTTCATTATTTTCAGCATCTTTTCAAATGAGGAGTCGGTTAGACCACTCTGCCTTCCATCGCAACAATTCCGATTGGTACAGCTTTGTGCTGCCATCTTCACAATTTGGGTACAACAATTTCTTGTGATCTTCTAACATGCCCTCTAACTTCAACTTCTCATTTTACATTTCACAGTCTCGCTTTGCATCGAAATGACCCTACCAAGTTCATCGGTGGCTCATCGATGCCCGTTCTTCACCTTTTTCCTCTCCATTGTCTTCCATAGCGGTATCACCGTATTCAGGAAACATATGATGATAGTTGTTATCATCATCTTCTTTTTCACCATCTTCCATCATAACCCCTCTTTCCCGTGCTTGGTCCAGCAATTATAGTTGGGCATGAAACCTTTCATAATCGGTGGCGCGAATGATTTTCGAGGAAGAGTACTCCTTGTTGTTCCGACATTGAACACATGGACAACGTATAAATCCATTCTCTTTGTTTGCGTAGCCACATCGATAAATTTATCCACGCCTTTGATATACCCGGCTACCCGCGGTCACGTACATCCATTCCCGACCGTTCATCTGCATCATATAAGTAAGTTTATCAAAAACAGGACATCGTAAATAGTGAAATAACCAATTCACACCGACACATGAATTGTATCAATGACCTAGAAAAGATAGGATTGCTAACCTCGATCGAGGAAAATAAAGAGGAGAAAGCTCAAGTGCGTCTCGGACACCTTCTATATTTTTGTTCTATGAGAAATTC
Organism: Avena longiglumis; assembly: GCA_030063025.1. Lineage (NCBI taxonomy): Eukaryota > Viridiplantae > Streptophyta > Magnoliopsida > Poales > Poaceae > Avena > Avena longiglumis. The sequence continues at coordinate 425,339,756 of CP125979.1, read as the reverse complement.
AACTGGATTTTTCACTCAAACATTTCAACAAACACCTTCAATGCATGCATGAGAAAAACTAGCACACACCCTCACACCTTACACCATTCGAAAAACAGAGTGGAGGCAGAGGGGCTAGGGCGTTGCATTTATAGAGGGGTCTTTAGTCGGTTGGAGCCGAACCGGGACTAAAGGTGCGTCTCACGCCACGTGGCTGTGGCCAAACCTTTAGTCGGTTGGTGGCTCCAACCGACGCATGCCCTACCAACCGGGACCCATGCCCCTGGCCCGTGCCTCCAACCGGACGTGCGGCATTAGTCCCGGTTGGTGGCGCAACCGGGACTAGTGCTCTGAGGGGGCGTGGACGGATGACCTGTTTTCTACTAGTGATAACCTAAAACTACTAAAAAACCTACCTAAAGGCCACTGGAACTGCCTCCCCATCATCGCCGGCCACCATGGCCACCGGAGATGGGGAGGAGAGAGGCTGGATCCGGAGGGGAAGGGGACTCTCAAGGAGGTTAGAGGCCACAGAGGGTTAGTCGCCACAAGGGCAAGTCTAGCTTTTAGCAGAGAAAAATAAGTTGAATTCTCTGATGAAGACGATGAGGGGTGAATGGTTCGTGGCTATCCAAAAATCTCGAACTTTAATTACTTTGGAGCAGATGGAGTATAACTCATCCCATGTTAGTCTATGAACTTTAATTACGGATTTATTTTTTTAATTATTTTTTATACTATGGGCTAATAGAGCAAAGGTATCCGAGAATATTTACACAATATTTTCTTAAAATTTAAAGATCATCTGAATAATTTAGGTAAGCAAGCAAATTAAGTTTGGAGCTGGCACGTAAAGATACTTTCAAATGCATTACGATTTCAAATTTGCAAGCTAAGAAATAATTGATAATTGATCTAAATTCTAAGGATGAAGAAATTAAATAACTATCTAGGAGGACTAACAAACCTTATATCACAAAGAACAATAATATAAAAAAATAAAGATCGCACAATTTTGACCAATAAGATCTGAAGTGCTTCGTGTACGTTGTCTCCATCAACCTCGATGCAGTGTTCCTAACAAACTACTCCCTCCGTCCTAAAATAGATATCTCAAATTTGTCAAAATTTAATGAATTTAGACACTATTTAGTATATAGATTCATCTAAAATTTGAAAAACCCAAGACATCTATTCTTAGACACGGAGAGAGTAAAATCTTAGAAAGGAATCAGTCTTGCACAAACTCACGAGGAATCACACCCTAGTCGTATGAGCCATCCCCAACATTAAACTTCAGAACATGCCTTTTGCCCGGAGGCTCCCCCACACCTCTCGTTTGACTCAAGAGATATTTAGTAATCAGCAACTAACTGCTCCCAATAATCCCCTCTCTCAGAGTGTGTGTTGTCTGGCCACGGGAGAACAACATCACATCGGCAACGAACCGGCCGGAGACCAACATCCCCAGAAGGAGCGAGTCTATAAATATCGATTTGAAAGAATAACCACTATTGTGTCCTTCACGAAAATGACAAGGTCTGAAAACACTTACGGCAATGATATTCACCTTGCACACTTGTTTTGGTTTTGTTAAGCCATGGTAGGCTCTACTTTTCCATGAAAATTTAGGTTAAATGGAATGGTTTATTTCTTGTCCTTCGTCCTCATATATTCTGTAATTTGAGACAACTGAAATTTGGTATCCGATATGAGTCAAAGTAGATATATACGTACGATGAAGGGATAGTACCCGAGGTAGCTCAGTGAGGATAAAAATTGAAAACTAAAAAGAAAAGAAAATCCGAAGAGTATTGGAAACCTGAACGTACGTCTGAATTTTTTTTAACATCCATAGAAACTTAAAAAAATCATCAATATCAGAACCTCATAGTATTCCAAAAATTGTTACTGAAATTGAATGATTTTTAACTGTTCTCGAAAAATTATAAAGTGAAGAAAAAAGAATTTTGCCAAAAGAACTAGGAATTCATGGAAAAAACCAAGAATTTAGGAATATTTGGACATTACTTGTTAATTTTTTCTCTATAAGTGAAGAATGGGTAGTGCTCCCATCATTTTCTAGAATAAATGTTCATGTAAAATTACAAATATTTTAAATAGCATGCTATGACAAATAATGGAAGCCCCCCTCCAAAATCATATAATTGGCGCTATAATGGAGCTAGATAGAGTTGTAGCAACTTTTTTCGGAATGGGGATATACCCTAGCCTCTGCATCGATTGATGCATGCAACCCTTTTGTTGCATTCCTATAATTTGAGTATTACAAAAGATTATATCATAGGTCACATAAGGTCTCGGCATGAACCAATCATCTAAAAATAAAAGACAACATGAGGTGACTATGCATTTCTTTTTCGTGAAATAACATTTCTCATTTGTAAAGTTTGTGAGTTTAAACCAACTAGGAAACCACCGGATATCCCTTGAGTTGATTAACAATACCAAATGTAATCAAGACCTCCAGACAAATTCTTCAAAAAAGATGCTGAAAAACTATCTCTGCCGGTGTCTAAAACGGCAAAGAAATCAAGTTTATTTTTCCTAACCGTCTCATGAACAACCGCATGCTTAACTGTACTCCTAAAACCATCACAATTTCAGAAGCTTCCTTTCATGTTTAACAACATTTTTTCTTTTTTTATCCTAGCACTTAATAACCTTGACTTCTGAATTTCTTCTCTTGTACGCTCTCGTTGGTTTGGAAAGAGTAAGAGCTATTTATTGGAGTAAACTAGCAAAATCGCTATTCTAAATCATTTGTACACCATGCTCTTGTACGCTCTTGTACGCTCTTGTAAATCGCTATTCTTCTCTTGTACGCTCTTGTACACCATGCTCAGAACGCTGATTATAACTAGCAAAATCGCTATTCTAAATCATTTGTGATTATTTCTCAAGTTTTCCAGGGCTTCTATAGTACTTCCAATTTCCATTAAATGTCTCAGTTAACAGATATTGTAATATTGGAGTTATGTTAAATCCTTGTTTTAATTTTATTACAATGTTTATTCAAAATTCTTATTCTTGTATTTTTTACTATAAAATTCTTTATTACATAAAACGCTTAAGCCTTGCACCTGGCCTCTCTTCTCGTATGTGCTCGGTTATGTGTGCAAATCTATATATATATATATATATATATATATATATATATATATATATATATATATATATATATATATATATATATATATATATATATATATATATATATATATAGGTAGCTATTTGACCCCCAGGGTATAGAATAGTTATTCTACACCCACCCTCTATCTTTAGAACTGTATATTATTTTTACATCGCATAAATTTTGTCTTACCTCGAGAGTTGAGAAGAACATAAGAAAATATAGATATGTCATATTTTTTTGTTTACATGCCGTATAAAAATATGATGTAAAATGTGTATTTTTAGTGTTTTCTACACTATAATTACTCATAAACTATTTTTTTACGTCAATTTTTTACGTTATAGATGAATATGAACATAATTATTTGTATACAAAACATAAATTTCTAAACATTACAACATAAAGTTACGTGGGGTGCAAAATAACTATTCTACATCCTGGGTGTCGAATAGGGGTTCTAACCGGTGTTAAAGGGGGGGGCGTACCAGCGTGGCCCGTGCAGCAAAAAGGAGCCTCCCGACCCTGCACCAGTTGATGGACCATATTACCATACCCAAAACGGTGGATCCTCTAGTTAGGTTGTTAGCTCCATTAGTTGATGGACCATAGAAACCCTAGTTGAGTAGCTGGCCATTTTAAACGCAAACCCTAATATGCTATGTACAATGGCATGCACAAAACCCTAATGAAACTAGGTTTCCATTCCTTGTCTGACCGCAAGCCCTAATGTACTATACGCACAAAACCATAATCAAACTAAGCTTCTCGGGTTATCCCTTTTTGAACGCAAACCCTAATGTACTATAGACAAAGACATCTACAAAACTCTAATCAAACTAAGCTTATCAGTTTATGCTATGTGTTTTCTTTGCTCTAGGTATAGTAGAGAAAACCCTAGCCACAGAAAGAAGCCACGCTAATCAAAACAAGCGTTGTTTTGCTCCCATAGATAGGGTTGCCGCAATAAACAAAACAACCTTTGTTTCGTTTTCTTCAGATTCTCATGGACTGATGAGGAAAGCGCGGTGATCTCCCGGACCGAAGTGAAGGCCCATTTTGAACCAAAACAACCCGAGCCACAGGTGCTAGTTGATCCAAAAGTCAAGAAGCACTTCAAGGCATTCCTTGAGCAACCACCCCAACATGTGTTAAATAGGAAAGATGACTATACATGCTGTCTTACGAAGACACTAAAAGAGAAAATCAAAAGAAGTTGCCCAACTCGACAAACAGGCAAAACAATCCATTGCCCCGTTCAAGGTGTTACCCCAGCCCACACAAGGTGGAATAGATATGGAATTAGCTATTAAATTATCCAAGGAGTGTAACGTGCCGGTCGAAGCACTTCTAGCCGGCGGAGATAATGTCGCCAAGGGACCAATAGCACGAAAATTTGTCTACGGGGAGCCTCTGGTCAGCGATGAGGTATTCGATGATCTGCCAACACATATGCGACTGTTGCATATCTAGTACTTGAAAGTCACAAAGGAAGGGAGACAATTTCTCCTATGTAAAGTTGGAGAGGAGTACTTCCGTCCAGACGAGATCTCCATTGAACTTTGTGAACTATTTCAGTTATTCAACCTAGACGCCCTCGACAAGTCTCTCAGCATATATTGTTTGTAAGTAATTAAGTCACTTACTCAGCTCGTTTAATTCATTTCATGTCGTTATCCTTACTACAGCTCCTTCTGTATGCTATATATATGCAGAATGAAGATTCAAGAATGTAGAAGAAATTCAATCTACAGCATTGGGTTCGTTGACCCAAACAGAGTTAATGGACATACGCTAATAAATAACCTCGAGGAAACGGAGGATAACTTTCTAATGTTTTTAATGGAGCAACATTACAAGACACAAATACTATTTCCTTGCAACTATGGGTAAGAGTCTTACTGTCTTGTACACATTCAATTTTTGTTTACTCGATGTTAAGTGTATATAAACGTGCGCAGCTTCCACTAGATTTTTCTAAACATTGACGTTGACTGTGCAAAAGTTGAAATCTCGGACTCGTTAAAGAAGACAATGGAAGACTACCGCAGCATAATTGATTGCCTTAAAAATTAATTTCAGTCACTATATCTGTCTCTTTCGTTCATTCTCTTAGATGTAAACTAATTAATAACTCATTCATTTCTTTTTTGCCGGACAGGGTTTGGAAAAGGTTCACGAAGGAGGTTCAGGGTGAATGGCGTGATGAGCTTACTTTTCGTACGGTCCCGGTAAGTAGTACGAGAGCTAGGGGACTAATTTATATAGATATTACAATTATTATTCTTACAATTATCATGCTTGATTATTATCTGATTGAATTATATTCTCGATCAAAAAGTGTGCGACGCAGCCACAGGGGACTAATTTATGTGGATATTACGTATGGGAGTTTATTCGTGGGTGTATGGAGCAGGCACAGACTTTCTTCAAGTACGTAAACAATATATTCGCAATTTATTCTATACCATAGTTTTTGTTGAGTTTCATTCATAATAATCTACTTCTTTATATATAGTTGGATGCGATGCGGGATAAGCTCCTACCACATGAACGCCTACTAGCAATTCAAGATAAGTTGTCGGGATTTTTCCTCAGAGACGTCATAAACTCAAAAGGAGAGTACAACGTAGATAGACCTTCGTGTAATCGTGGATAGACACAAAAGGACAGTATCTTTTGTAATGATGATCTTGGTGTAAATCAATTAGAAGAGCTCTAGTCTCGGTTGTTTATATATTTATATGTATTTATGTTATCGTGAGTGAAATTATATTATATATGCATCAATGTATACAGCATGTAGTAGCGTAGAATAATATGTATATGAAAACACAAAATGAAAAATAATCAAACACAAAAAAAGAAAACTCTAAAACCCTAAAACCCCACCTCCTGCCGCGGCAGCAGTTTGGTGCAAAACGCTGTCGCGGCAGAAGAACTTTAGTCCCGGTTCGTAACACGAACCAAGACTAAATATCCTCCAGCCCAGCGCGCACAGAGCGGCCACGTGGAGACAATCTAGTCCCGGTTTGTAACAGAACCGGGACTAAAGGCCTAACCTTTAGTCCCGATACGTTAGTCCCGGATTGCAATCCGGGACTAAATCCTCTTATAAACCGGGACTAGTGTTCTGTTTTCTACTAGTGTGGACACTTAGTAACTAATGAAGTTACCCCTACTATGACCATCCTAAAGTACTCACTCTTCTCCACTGAGATCCAAGCCAAATTACAAGTCAAAATCAACATATGCGAAGAATCGTGCCCTGTCAAGATAAATAATTATGTACTGATCAGTTGATCCTCTTACCTATTGTCAACTTGTAACATGCACCGCGCAGATCTCGGTATGCAACTTAATGCAATTTACAACCATATATAGTTTTACTCCTTACTACGGGCGGCAAGAATTTAGTGTGGTGGGCGGCATGCAGCTGGTGCAGGCGGCAGGCGGCTGGTGCGAGAGTTGGTGGGGATACGAATTAACCCTATGAGCAAGTTTTATTGGGGAAATCGTAAAAAAATAGTCCGCCATCATAAACAAAGTAATGGATATCCTCACAGAGTGATCAAAACGCTCGTGTGTGAAAAGTTCATGTCCTGTTTTTACGTTTTCACGAGTTGATGACCAAGACGCCTATGCTTGGCAAGTTGACAGAAATTTTGATGTTTTTATAGGAGCACATCTAAATTTCTTCTTCGTATGATGGAGAAGTACACAAATCGTCTGTAACGACTCCAAATTATATTTGATATCCACTTACCGGAGAAAAAAAACGGATACCAACTGAACGCTACTACATTTATAAACACTGGTAGTACCTCGAATTCGCCATTAGCCTTGTTGTACCAGTGCCACTAAACTGTAGACCAGGCGAGTATAACCAGTACTGAAGTACCCACACTCTTCTCCACTGAGATCCAAGTCAAATTAGAAGTCAAAATCAATATATACGAGGAATCTTGCCCTGTCAAGATAAGTAATTATGTACTCATCGATCAATCCTCTTACATGCAATGTCAACTTGTAACATGCAATGCCCAGATCTCGGTATGCAATTTGACGCAATTTAAAACCATACATAGTACCAGTACATTATTTTTGTAGACCATACGCCGACCTAGTTACGTGATAGCTAGCTATACGTAGGGTTTCACGATGCCTATAAATAACTTCGCCTGCTCCTAGTTGGTATCTACACCACTTAAGCCGATCTTCATATTTCATCTAGTGTCTTTTTTTTTTCAAATGGCTTCAGGTTCAGCCGGTCTTGTTCTCAAGGCGGCCGCCATCGCTGCTGTTCTGGCCATGCTGGTATTACCTTCATCCGGGCGCTGTCCGTCACTGGGACCGGCGCCACCGCCACCCGCACCGATGCCATCGGTGCCAGCACCAGCGCTGCCGCCGCGGGTATCGTGCCGCGACTGTTCTCCTATTATAGAAGGGTGCGTGTCTTCATGCATGGACTCCATTCCTCAGAAATGCAGCAAGCCATGCAATGACCCTCAAGGCTACTGCGCCGACTGCAAGGCCGCCGTGATCGGGAGGTGCATGGCCAACTGTGGTACCGGCAGCAGCTGCGACTGCGATGGCGCCACCGCCAACTCATGCAGCCTCGACTGTTCCGACGGTGCATGCGGCCATTGCGTGTACGAGGAAGAAAGGGACTGCCCGAACGGCTGCCGAGCCCAATGCGAAGTCACCTGCGTGCCATAGCCCGTAGGTAGCGTGTGCTGGCTCATCGCCGGCCGGGTGTGTGTTGTACCGGACTTGCCAGATTTAAGCATATCTCCCCCCCACCCCCACCCCCCGCGGACGCCTCCCTCGTCAGTCCTCGCAATGTTGTTGTTTCCATCTGTCACGTTGACTCGGCAGGCATATCTCTCTGAGTCAGACAGTATATCACGTATTCCAATAATTAATCTTTTTGTACGCCTAAGGGTTCCATGTTTCCATATATGCATGTCAAGCATTTTTTTAGATAAAATACACGAGTCTCCGGCTATTTTTTAAACAATGCAAAAGGCCATTTTTATTGATTAAAAAGAAGTTTTAAGAGGTCTGGCTAAGAACCAATCTTGGCCAATAGGCCAAGATCAAAAGATACACAAGGCCTTGGCCCCGGCAAGGCTCCAAATAGCCATCTCATCTTTAGTTTTTGCCTGCGCCACCGCAATCCAGACCCTCTCTCTCTCTCTCTCTCTCTCTCTCTCTCTCTCTCTCTCTCTCTCTCTCTCTCTCTCTCTCTCTCCCTTCTGTCGTTTCTGATTCTCGGGCTGATTACGGGGTCAACCTGGTTGACCGCCCGGCCTTGGTTTCTGCTCGGCACTAGGGTTTGAGATTGGACCATGGCGGCGGAGGGTGGGAAGGGTGAAGCTGGCGACAAAGGTGCTCAGGAGGGCATGGAACCGACGATCGAGGAGTTGCTAAGCAGCCTGAGTCTTTGGGGTGAGGACATTGTGGTGGTGTTTGTGGCGAAAGCTGAGTTTGAATCTCTCAAGGAGAGTGCGAGGTGGATGGCTGTTCTGCGCGTACTGACCTCCAAGCCTTTCAGCGCGATTTCTTTGAAGAAGACGCAGACTTTTGCTTGGGCCCCAGCGCATGAGGTAATTTTCCGTGATCTGGAGGAGGGTAGCTTCCTGGTACAAGCCAGGCGCCGACGGAAAGTACGATGGGAGCTTGCACTACAGGAAACAGGCCAGGTGCGACGGCCAGACCCCGTCGGCATAGGCTACGCCGACGGTTGCCGTCTGCGTATGACCCCGTAGGCATAGCCCATTTGCCCGTCGGCGTAAAGAATGTGGGACCCACATCATACAGTTGACGGTCGTTTGCCCTGGCGGCAGCTACACCGGCCTATCTTTTTTCAATTTTTTTTAAATTTTCTTTTTCCAATTTTTTTTGTTTTTGTTTTGAATTATTAATCTCACGAGCATTTTTTTTAATTATTTGACTCATTAATATCACAAGCATTTTTTAATGCTAAGTATAATTAATTTCCGGTTAAATTATACTAATGGTCAAACGTTCCCATCGGTCACCCATCCTAGCAGTACTCCAGTCCCAGCACGCTTAACTTCTCTGCTCCTTCCAGATAAGCTTCCAATCAGGAAACTAGACCTTAGTGATAATATTACCATATCAATCCTATTAACCCTTGGAGGATGATATCACGCGCCTTTATTTTTAAATTTTCAAAACATTTATTTAATAAAACAACAATGAATAAGTAATAATAATCTTGAATTCAAATTAAAATAAAATAAATTTTCTTTATTTTTCCTTTTTCCATTTAATATTGAATAATTCACAACTACAAATCCGTAAATCGTAATTCGACAAATAATATATCCAAATCGATCAGAAAAATAAGAGGAATCCAAATATGACATCCCTATCATATATTTAATTATGTATCATATCTTTTTAACACTAGAACAAACAAAACTATGTTAGGAGTCATGAAACACCCTTTTTTGCACTAGGAAAAAAAGGAAAATGGCTTATTGGTGGGACGAAAAAGAAAACTTGAAATGGATCTCTAATGAAATATAATATTGTGAGTCTAAAAATGATTTTTAAAAAAATCATGAGCATCATATAATGTACATGTAGTTCAAATCTAACTCATTTCCTACCGATTCGGCGGGAATTTGTCTTTTTCACGAGGGATGGACGGGAAGGTTTGAGATACCCAGGTTGTAAAATTATCCATTAAATATGGTATAGTATTTTTTAAAAATGTGATATTATCATTTTGAAACTTCCATTTGGTGGCTGCTTCACAAAAACACCCCCTTTTTTGCACTTGGAAAATGAAAAATGGCTTTTCGGTGCGACAAAAAGGAAAACTTCCTCCTGCAACATTGTTCACCATCCCATGATACACATGCGTGCACAATATGGACACATTATTGCAAACTATACCACGATTCTAGCAATAACATTGGTCATTTGACCTAAAATCCAGAAAACCTCGATTGAGATAGGTCATTTTGTGAAGGTTTTTTTGACACTCAATGAATATACCAAGTTTGGTATTTTTCCATGCAACTATGTCACATAATATGACACCACGCGAAGGTTTTGCATTGTTTCGATCATTTTTGAATTTTTTATGGCCATTTTAAACTATCGTCAAACTTTCTAAATCGAGGGGCATGAAGATTCTTAGCTCGGGGCTAGGCCTCACTAAACTTGCATTAGATCTCTAATGAAATAGCATATTGTGAACCTAAAAATGATTTTTTCAGAAAATCATGAGCATCATATAATGTACCTGTAGTTCAAATCTTACTCATTTCCTACCGATTCGGCAGGAATTTGTCTTTTTCACGAGAGATGGACGGAAAGATTTGAGATACCCAGGTTGGGAAATTGTCCATTCAATATGGTATAGTATTTTTAAAAAATGTGTTATTACCATTTTGAAACTTTCATTTGGTGGTTGCTTCACATAAACACCCCTTTTTTGCACTCGGAAAATTAAAATTGGCTTTTCGGTGCGACGAAAAGGAAAACTTCCTCATGCAACATTGTTCACCATCCCATGATACACATGCGTGCACAATATGGACACATTATCGCAAACTATACCGCGATTCTAGCAATAACATTAGTCATTTGACCTGAAATCCAGAAAACCTCGATTGAGATAGGTCATTTTGTGAAGGTTTTTTTGACACTCAATGAATATACCATATTTTTACATGCAACTATGTCACATAATATGACACCAAGCGAATGTTTTGCATTGTTTCGATCGTTTTTGAATTTTTTATGCCCATTTCAAACTATCGTCAAACTTCCTAAATCGAGGGGTATGATGATTCTTAGCTCGGGGCTGAGCCTCACTAAACTTGCATTAGATCTCTGATGAAATAGCATATTATGAACCTAAAACTGATTTTTTCAAAAAATCATGAGCAATATATCATGTACCTGTAGTTGAAATTTAACTCATTTCCTACCGATTCGGCAGGAATTTGTCTTTTTCATGAGAGGTGAACGGAAAGGTTTGAGATACCTAGGTTGGATAATTTTCTATTCAATATGGTCTAGTATTTTTTTTAAAAATGTGGTATTACCATTTTGAAACTTTTATTTGGTGGTTGCTTCACAAAAACACCCCGTTTTTTGTACTCGGAAAATTAAAAATGGCTTTTCGGTGCGACGAAAAGGAAATTTCCTCCTGTAACATTGTTCACCATACCATGATACACATGCGTGCACAATATGGACATATTATCGCAAACTATACCACGATTCTAGCAATAACATTGGTCATTTGACCTGAAATCCAGAAAACCTCGATTGAGATAGGTCATTTTGTGAAGGTTTTTTTGACACTCAATGAATATACCAAGTTTGGTATTTTTACATGCAACTATGTCACATAATATGACACCACGCGAAGGTTTTTCATTATTTCGATCGTTTTTGAATTTTTTATGCCCATTTCAAACTATCGTCAAGCTTCCTAAATCGAGGGTCATGATAATTCTTAGCTCGGGGCCGAGCCTCACTAAACTTGCATTAGATCTCTGATGAAATAGCATATTGTGAACCTAAAAATGATTTTTCAAAAAATCATGAGCAATATATCATGTACATGTAGTTCAAATCTAAATCATTTCCTACCAATTCGGCAAGAATTTGTATTTTTCACGAGAGGTGAACGGAAAGGTTTTAGATTTCTAGGTTGGGAATTTTCCATTCAATACGGTCTAATATTTTTAAAAAATGTGGTATTATCATTTTGAAACTTTCATTTGGTGGTTGCTTCACAAAAACACCTCGTTTTTTGCACTCGGAAAATAAAAAATGGCTTTTAGGTGCGACGAAAAGGAAAACTTCCTCCTGCAACATTGTTCATCATCCCATGATACACATGTGTGCACAATATGGACACATTATCGCAAACTATATCGCGATTCTAGCAATAACAATGGTCATTTGACTTGAAATCCAGAAAACCTCGATTGAGATAGGTCATTTCGTGAATGTTTTTTTGACACTCAATGAATATACTAAGTTTGGTATTTTTCCATGCAAATATGTCATATAATATGACACCACGCGAAAGTTTTGCATTGTTTTGATCGTTTTTGAATTTTTTATGCCATTTCAAACTATCGTCAAACTTCCTAAATTGAGGGGCATGATGATTCTTATCTCGGGGCTGAGCCTCACTAAACTTGTATTAAATCTTTGATGAAATAGCATATTGTGAACCTAAAAATTATTTTTTCAAAAACTCATGAGCAATATATCATGTGCCTGTAGTTCAAATCTAACTCATTTCCTGCCGATTCGGCAGGAATTTGTCTTTTTCACGAGAGGTGTGTTATACGAAAGTATTTGTATTTTTTATGTAATTTTTTGAAAAAAAATATATAATATTTGAGTTTATATAGATAGATCTTATTTTTCTGCAAATTTTGATATATTATATGTATTTTTATGAATTTAAATAATTTAGTTATGATTTTTCTAAGATTAATGTGGGAAAAAAAGAAAAATAGCTACGCCAACGGCTTTGCCATCGGCATAGGTCTGCCGTCGGCGTAGACTTGACGCCGTTGCTCTGCCATTAGCCAAATGGGCTACGCCGATGGTCCTGTTTACGCTGACGGCGGCTGTCGGCCTATTTATTCTACGCCGACAGCAAAACTGGGCCGACGGACCATCAAGCTACGCCGACGGTCCCGATATTTTGCCGTTGGCATATTAAATGGCCGTCGGCCTATTTGGTTATTCTCGTAGTGTTGAGGGCATCGGAGGTTGATCTGAACCGCATTCATGTTTGGGTGCGGATCCATGACGTCCCAGAACTGTTTAGGAAGAGGGCTCTGATCACTGGGCTGACAAAAAATATCGGGGAGCTCGTGGCAGTCGACATGAATGAATTAGGTGCTGGAGGAGGGGAATACGTCCGAGTTCGTGTCTGGCTGGACGTGAGGAAGTGCCTGACCCGTTTTGTTTCTTTCAAACCTGAGGGAGGCGATCCGGTGGTGATGCGAGTTAAGTATGAAAAGATACCACGTTGTTGTGGGGTGTGTGGGCTCCTAGGCCATGAGCAAGAGGAATGTGGCTCCGGTGTTCACTCTCCGGGCAGGGTGGCTTTTGGGTCCTGGCTTTTGGCTGACACGCCATGGAACCGAGCACGCTTGGTTGGAGAAGCTGCAAACCGCCCGCAGGGACGACAGCGACCGGGGGAGAGGCAGGAGAACTCTGGTGGCCGTGGAGCGGGCCGGGGTCGTGGATTTCTAGGCCGTGGGACTTTTGATGGTGGCCGTGGACGGGGAACTGGGGGTGCACGGGGTGCTTGTCTAGGACAGATGCTGGAAGATAGCAGGAAGCGTACGTCAGCGGATGCACGACTAACTGAGGGTAGTCCCCTGAAGGAGAATGCCTCAGAGGCGGGTGTATCGAATAGTGCTCCTATGCTCGTCTGGAAAGAAACTGGTGTGATCAGTCTAGAGAAGGAGGTGGATGCGCAGAAACAGCTAGATTTCTCTTCGGCTGTATCGGGGGAATATGAGGTGCGCTCGGGTACCCCGCCGCCACCACCTTCAGCGAGAGAGCAGAAGCGTTCCAAGAAACAGGGTACCCCATGAAAGGAGAAGAACATGCAAAAAGCGGCGGCCTCTACGGAACACTGCCCGACACAATGAGTGTCCTAAGTGTAAACTGTCGGGGGATGGGCAGTCCCGCGACAGTAAGAGATCTCCGCATGTTAGCGGAGCGTCATGCCCCATCCGTTATGTGTGTGGTGGAAACACAACTCAATAAACTTCGGGTGGAAGGTCTAGCTCGCTCGGTAGGTTTTGATAATTGTTTTGCTGTTAGTAGTTGTGGCCGTAGCGGCGGCATTGGCATCTTTTGGAATAATTTAATAAAGATCGAGATTTTACCTTATTCCCAGTACCACCTTGACACTGTTGTTTTGGAGGAGGGGAAGGAGCCTTGGCGTCTCACTGTCGTGTCTGGTGAGGCACAAGTACCGGAGCGCCACAAGACGTGAGACATGCTCACATATATCCGTTCATCCACTGATCTACCATGGCTCTGCATTGGGGATTTCAATGAAGTTCTCCGACGTGATGAGCATGACGGAGTGAATTAGCGGAGTTGGAGTCAGATAGCTGGCTTCCGTGAGGCCATTGATGTATGTGGTCTATGTGATCTGGGTTTCAAGGGGGTGCCTTGGACCTATGAAAACAAAGTTGTGGGCGGTGCTTACTGTCGTACAAGACTCGACAGGGCTTTGGCCTCGGCGTCATGGTACGCAAGATTTCCAGCAGCCGAAGTGCACCATCTACCCATGTTCGCCACTTCTGATCATCTTCCGATCTTGCTTGAGTGCTCTCCGGGGCGCGAGCATAGACGACGGGAGAACTGGCTTTTCAAGTATGAGGTTATGTGGGAATCTCATAATGATTTTTCTCCTATGCTTGAGCAGACGTGGAAGACAACGGGGAAGATTACTTCAATGACCGAGCTCAGAGACAAGATGCCATCCTTGTCAACGTCTCTGGCTAATTGGGGGAGAGAGACTTTTGGCAGTGTCCGCCTCCAGATATGGGCGCTGCAGAAAGAACTGGGGAGCTGAGGAGTCGGCCAAATAGGGATGGTCCGACACATGCAGAGCTCAAGCTTGTGGAGTTTCTAGCGGAAGCACTGCAACGGGAAGAAGTCATGTGGTGACAGAGGTCGTGAATTCAGTGTCTTTCTGAAGGTGACAAGAATACGCGGTTTTTTCCATATGCGGGCTAGCCAACGCAAGAAAAAGAACCGGATAGTGGAATTAGTAAACCCATCGGGAGAGAGGGTTACAAAGGAGGAGGAGATGGGAAGTTTGGCCAATGCTTTCTACAAGAACTTGTACACATCGGAGGGTGTGTCAGGCATGGAGGAGGTTCTCAGTTGTGTTCCTGCCAAAGTGAGTGTCGTGGTATTGCCGACGAGTACGCCATGGAGGGGTCCTCATAGTGCATGTTTAGAGATGTGTGGTAAGGCGGACGGTTGACGGGTACGAGGTAACACAGCTTACCCAGGTTCAGATCCCACAACGGTGGAGGAATCCTACTCCTGCTATAAATCACTATAAGGGCAATACGCCGAGTTACAGGAAGATTGTCTGAAGTTATGCCCTAAAGGCTCCCATAGGACCGACTTATATAGTCGCCAGGTCCTAGGGTTACAGGGAAAAGTCCTAGCCGGACAGGTTACAGAGTCCTACACCGTCTATCACTAGTCTTGTGTATCTTGCACTCCAAGGCTCCGGGTACGTCGGTGACTTCAACCGTAGCCTTCCTTTATCCGGCATGGGCCTCCCTTCTGGATCCATCTAACTGGGCCGCCCAGCAGGCCAGATGCCATGCTACCAACTATGGGCCACCTAGGTTAGCCGGATAAGAGACATGCTATAGGGATACCCATATAGCATATCCCCAACAGTAGCCCTCGGAGAACTCCGAGATCTTGCGTCGTATTGCCTCTTCACGTGGAATGCTCCGTCTAGATGGATGTCGGCAAATCATCAAGCAACATCTTGTAGTCCTCCGAAAGAACCCTGCAAGGCTTTCTCCGTCTTCAACTTGTAAGTCAAAGAAATGCTGAATCTTCCATCGTACTCTTTGGTAGTCGGATTGGATCTGTCCATGCCGGAATCTTCGATGTGATAGCTCATCTGCCTATGTCAGCTAGGACGACGTAGGCTTAGGTCAGCGACGACTCGTAACTCACACATGTTGAGAACGCAATCATGTCCGATTTTCCCGCGCGAGCAATACGAACCGTTGTCGGCGACGGTTGGAGACGTGGCGAAATTTCCGTGCACGTTCGTGAACACATCGTCTACGCGGCAACCGTCCGATTAAGCTGCACGAATCTTGATGCTGGAGGTGATAAATAGTAACCGTGGTGGATTTTTCCACTTTTTACCTCATTCTCCTCGCATCATCTTCTTCCTCCAGCCGCGTGTCTCCTCGAGCTCTCCGCGATAACTCTTGAAAAAACCCTAGCTCTAATCTGCACCAGTCGCACCTAATCCTCACTCCATGGCCAGCAGCAGCACTTCTCCATCAATGGAGGCGTCGATCGAAGCCGCGGCGAAGCCGGCGAGGTCCATCGTCGTGCCTCCGGAGGGCCTAGTCATTCCCGCATCGGTGGTGATTGAGTCCACTGGCGGCGACCACAATCTGGCGGCGCTAGAGCCGTTGGAGGAGGAACCAGACTCGCACAAGGGCGACTGGCGCGGCTCGGATATCACCGACCGTGACATCCAATAGATGATCGCGATGGAGGGGCTTGCCTGGCGGGTGGCGCCGGCCGGCGAGGTGACACCTTCTCCCCAAGACGGAGAAAAGGTGTACCTAAAAGCTCAACTGGTACGCGTCGTCTCCCTGCCCATCTCCAATTTCTTCCTCTCCGTCTTGAACCACTATAGGGTCCAGACCCAGAACCTTTCCCCCAATAGCATCTTAGCGCTTAGCAACTACGCGACACTTTGCGAGGGATACCTAGGGATAAGACCTAGGTTAGACCTTTTCGTGTACTTCTTCACCGTCAAACGCGAAGCCGGGCATATTAAGGAAGAGCTTAGGAACTACGACACCATAAGCTTCAAGATTCGACCTGCCGGCGGTTCCCCGACATCGTCGGCCATGAGTCCTGCAAGAATTGGCAAAGGACGTACGTTTACGGCCCAGACATTCCTCTGGCCGGCCGAGAAGTGACATACCCGGACTTCGTGGACGGAGCCGCCGCTGAAGTTTCTACATGGAGATCCCAGGCCTCCCTTCCCTCTAACCTCGATGCTTCTCGTGTTATAAGGCGGATCGAATGGTTTGTAGAGATGGGTTTAACCGGCTTGGACCTAGCCATGTGCTGGTTCATCAGGCGAATCCAACCTCTGCAGCACCGTGCTACATGCACGAGTATACCAGCGACAAAAGGGATAGTCTCCGCATCTCCGTGGACAACTTCTCGAGCGACTCCGTCAAGCTCCGCCTCAAGGATATCGTCAAGGTGAAGGATAAGAAGCGTGGCTTCACCATCACCTACGACATGTTCGTAGACGGCAAGTGCCCAAAGGTAGGTATTTATTTTCCGTGTATGACATATGCTCCAGTTTTTTCGTCTTGCAAATACCATCTTATCTAACACGGTGATTTCTTACTTAACAGCTTAGCGATCTAGATGAGGGCAACCTGGCTGCCCAAATCTACGATCCAAAGATGAAGGAAGTCACGGTCGTGTCCGACGACGAGGTCCCGTTGGCGCGAAAGCGGAAGAGCTCCACCTCTGACACTGCCAACGGAGGCAAGAAGAAGAAGATGGAGGGTGGAGCCTCCAAAAAGACTACCGCCGCCCTGGAGGCGGAGAAAAGAAAAGCCATTGGGATCCCTTTTGCTAAAGCACCCCCACTTGTGTAAGCTTCTTTTCTTCCGACATTGTCTATTTATCTGTCTTGATCCTGTACTTATGCATTTTTCATGTCTTAGGAAGAAAGCCACGACCAGCCTCAAGAAGACCTCCAAAACATCGGGGGCTTCTCGAAATATCAAGGATATGCTGCATCACGACGCCTCTCCCGCCATCGCCCCTGCCACTCCTGCCGTCAAGCCCTTGCCTGCCCCGACAAGCTCTCAGGCTAAGGAGGCATCGGGCCCTTCCACCATGGAAGTGGACTCTAGCGCCTCTACTGAGCTTGCTGTTGTCGGCGAGCAGGCGACGCAGGAGAGTACCGCCCATCAAATGGCTGAAGCTCCGGCTAAGGATGCCATCGATGGTGGCAAGGCGGTGGTGGCAGCTGGTACTTCTGCCGAAGGCGGCGCCCTTGCTCCCTAGAAACCCTTTGAGTTCCAAAAGATAGTCTACCCGGCGCTCACGCCGAGTAACAAAACTCTGGTTCCTAGAGGAGTACCGACATATCCGACGTACGGTCTTGAGGAGCTTCTCCGACAAGCGGACATCTTGCAAGGAAATAGCATTTCCTTTGGCAAGCTGCTGGCCGAGAGCGCTACCAGTCTCAAGATTATTGCACTGGTAATTTTTATTTGCCTTTTTGCATTTCATATGAGTATCCCACTGTAGCCCCCGAGGATGTAGACGGAAAACCATATGCTTTTGCGTCTAGATGCTCTACGAGTGACTAAGCTAGAAAACTTCTCACTGTAGTCCCCAAGCATTTAGATGGAATAAAATGTTCCGACTAGATGCTTTAAGAGTAGCATACGCAGTGTTTATAAATTTCAGTACTATAGCCCACAAGCCTCTAATAGAAAATTGAATTAGTTCCGACTTAGATGCTCAAAGAAAAGCTAAGCATGTTGCTAAGTTAAAAACTCTCGCTGTAGCCCCCCGGGCGTCTAGGTGGAGGATTTCCGGCTAGATGCTCCAAGCAGACTAAGCAACGTTTTAACTTTTTCCTTTTTTCCACAGAACGAGAATGCTTGGAGGGGCATGGCCAATGATAAGTACCAGAAGATGCGTGCAGATCTTGAAGCCGAGAAGGGTAAAACTTTGTAACACCCTCAGAATCGGACCTATGCAAGTTTGAGCAAAATTCGCCAAACCCGCATAAAAACGATTCAAAGGTGCCCACCAGGCACTTTCGTGCGGGTGGAAAACGAAGTAATAACATTACACCACAGTCCTCGATGGGACCCACAGAACAGATATATATATAGCACGACTCCAGGAGTCAAGAATACAGATATAATGTACAAAGATCCAAATCACCTTGAAAACGATAGAGCGTCCAGCTACGGACAAGATGCAAATGGGGCTAAGAGCCCTGAAGAATAACCAATGGCGTCCATAACCCTGCCGTGCCAAGCGGAAGGGTAACCTCGCTAACGTCGATCTCAAACCTGCTTAACAAAAGGGGTGCCGACAAAGGGCAAAGGAAAAAGAAGGAGCGTCAGTACTGAGGCCAGTACACGGCGAGGCTAGAATTCGGCGGTCCTCGCCTACATAGGTATGGTGGACTGAGCGGCAGCGGCAGCATGCACTAAACAACCTATAGAGACTCGATACAACTGGCGGTTATCAGAGAGGGGTGAGAATGACCTAACCGGATCCAACCTGAAGCTATCACCAAACAAACCCATCCTGGTGTTTCCCCCTCGAGACCAAACGAGGAAGTCAACCGAGGAACTCACACCGTTGGCAGTTTTATTTGTTCAGTTATCGTTGCAGTAATTACTAGTCAGGTATAGATAATCATCCTGATAAAATAAGCAGTGGGCACTTTTAGTTAACCATTCCGTTTTAGTTGTAACACTTACTAGTCAAATACAATTAGCATGAGATAAACCCGAAACCCAGCAGTTGTTGGTACTTTTATTCAGCCAATTCGTTGTAGTTGCAATACTTACTAGTCAGATACATTTGTCGCGAGCGACAACCAAGCAATTGTGGGCAGTATTATTTAGCCATTCCATTATAGTGAAGCTGATTACTAGTCATTATATCGTCAAATTTATAGCAGTAAACTTTAGTTATGCTTGTCTATGATCGAGATCAGGCTCCAAGTCGTCCATATCCATGACACGGCTTTCGAAAGTTTTACCCGCCGGGTGCACCAATAGCAACACACGCCGATCAACCTCGAAAACCAAAACAAAACCCAACGAGGCTTTCACGTGAACAATCACAGATTCAGAATTATTTCAGGGGCCACCCCATTGAGTAGATCCCGCAACGGCCACCGACTCGAGACGGGCTCAAGGTTTGGGTATACGGTGAACGATCGGGAACCCGAAAGTGTGGCTGGGCTTGTCGACACCGCGGAATCGTGTCCCGATCCTAACAGACAGTGTGCTCCTCGCACAATTTAAATACAGAAAGTAGCATGGCATAAGTACAGGATCGTAAATAAAACCTCAAACTAGTTTGTGGCCCCAAGAAATAAGATGAATCAAGCTCGCTCGGGGGTCCCATATACCTCCGGATGTGGATAGCGCGATAAATCAAGGAACAGGTATCAAGTACTCGGGGTCTTACGGGACACAAGTGGGCGTTCGGAAACCAAATATTTTCTATCACCCACCGATGCCTCTGCTTATTTCAATTTTAGTTGTTAAACAGAAATGAAAGTGAGCAATAAGTAAAACTAGAATCATCTCCAACCTCAACATGCGGCAATACATCAGCAACTGTGGCATATGACGACACCCATCAGCACTTGAGCAAGCCACTACGACACGCAAGTCCAACTATCTACCAAACAATAGGCAATAGGATGTGTCCAAGGCAATATAGGGCTGCACGGTTTATCACGGGTACGGAAACTAAAGCATCGCAACACAGATAGCAAATAGATCAACAGGAGGGAATAAAGACTATAAAAGTAAGATAGGTAGAAAGGGGGAGATGCTCGCCTGGACAACATTGTCGAAGGGTTCAACCGAAGAGCGGGGCGACACTCGCATCAACTCAACGGCCTTATCCGCGAAGAAGCAAAACACTAGAAGAAACACCGGATGCGATACTTAATAAAACGGCAGAAGATCGGCATGATGCATGCATGATGGATGTCATGGCAAAGATGCGATACAATTAGGTCATATTAGGTGGAACCGGGGTTCCGACAGATAATTAGATGGTTCAAGTTATTTAGATCCCCCGCAAATTTAAATGTTGTTTTAACAAGGCAAGATAAGATACCGGTTCGCTACACAAGTTTAAATGAGGCCAATATAAGGCTAGATTTGCCCGCATATGGGCCCCATATTTAATTATTAGGTGAATCGGCAAAAGGCCCCCAAACCACAGATAAGATGCATGCATGAACAATTATTCTGCGACAAGTTGTTATTATGTTATAAAATAGGGTTCGAGGAAAAGGGGTCACACATCAGAGGGGGCTCGACGATCTTGGGGTTCCGGGGTTCGGGGTTCGACAGGGTCCAGGGTTCGACGGGTTCAGGGCTCGACGGGCTCGTTCTCGGTATCGGGGCAGATCTTGTCGCATCGGGGTCTCGATGTCCGGGGGCAGAACTTGGGTCAGAGTCGGGGCGCATCGTTTTCTTCCGGGCCGATGCCGTTCTTGTCGTCGTGCCGATCTTGTCGGGTCTGCGCTTCGGATTCCGTGAGGCGACCTTGGTGCTCCGTGCCCATGAAGCAGAACTTGTCGATTTCATTCCAACGGCCTTGTTGTCGAGGGCGAAGATCATGGGGTCTCCGGGTCTTGACGGCCGGGTCCGAGAGGAGATCTTGGCGTCGGGTATCCGTGATTTAAGATCTTGACGCTATGCGCCAATGCTTCCGGAAGGAGATCATGAGGTTCTTGTTCACCGAGATGACTCCAACAGCCCGCTAATCGTCGCCGAGGAGGAGCATCAAACCATCCTCCATTACTCCCTCTTTGCCGCATCAACACATCTCAAGCGCCATTGTACATCTTACCTCACGAGCTAGACCCGGCGAACAAAGCCCCTTGCACACGCACGTGTCCTGCAGTGTCCTCACGGACAGGTCGTGGAGCGCCCACGCTGGCACGGCCGGACCGAGGCGACGTCTGCGGCGCCGGGGCCTGGCGGGAGAGGGGCGCGGACGGAGGAGGCTCGGCGGACGGCAGCGAGGGCGGCCCAGGCGGAGCAGCAGCGGAGACGGTGGAACGAAGCGGCCGGTGGCGATTGGCGGGCGCACGGGTCGGGTCCGGGAGCAGGGGCGGTGGCGACCTGGCCGGGAGGATGCGGAAGGCGGGCAGCGCTGGGCGGGAGCCGGCGGAGCGAGCTCCGCGGGCGCTGTGTCGCGGGCGGGCAAGGCCGAGGACGTGGCGCGGGCGAGGGGCTTGGCGAAGCTGCGAGGGGGACACCGCTGTGGCGGTGGAGCGGGCGCCTGGGGAGCGGCGAAGAGGGAGACGGGGCGGCGAAGCGAGGCGCTGAGGGATGGCTGGGAAGCGGAGGGCGGCGCGGGCGGTGCGGCGACGGTGGGAGGCGGAGATGGTGGAGCAGGCGATGGCGGGCACACGCGGGAGGGAGGCAGCAGGGGAGGCGGGGAGAGCGGTTGCGGGAGGGAGGAAGAGGATGAACAGGGCGCGGTCGGTGGGGTGTGGGGCCGGTGGGGCCAGCGGGCTGCGGCTGGGCGGGTGTGTGAACGCGGTGAGGGCTGGGTTAGTCCGCAGCGGTGGCGCCACAAGGCGTGCGTGCGTGTGTCTAGTGTGTGCGTGGTCGTGTGGGGGGGTTTGTGTGGGAGAGAGGGGTGAGAGGCCAAGTGGCAGGGGGGGATTGGTGGAGGGAGAGGGTGTGCTGAGGTGGCGTGATGTGATTGGGGGGAGTGAGGTGGCCAGGGGGGTGTGGGTAGGATAGTGGGTAGCTTTAGGATTAGATGGGGCAGATAGGTGGACCGTTTTAATTTCTGGGGCGGTCGTTCGGGTCAATCGGCCCGTTCGACTGCCCCGCTAAAAATAATTATAATTTTCATTTATTACAAACAAGGCTTTTGCAAATCGATTTCGGACAAAACAAAATATTCCGGGGACCCGGTTTTCGGTGTTTGAATGAGATGGGGCGTTTTAGAAGAACAAAACGGGCTGGCGAACATGGTTTTATGCAAACAACACATGATGATGACGATGCAATGCACAAATTCAACGCGATTTTCTAGTAGTGGTTTTGCGGGATGCCACAATTCGACACCACTAACAAGGGATCTCGCCCTCGAGATCCGCCTCATGGTACCGGAAGGAAGGTCGGCGATCTGCTTCTTATCGCTTCGTGTAGATCTTCGCGACACCACTAACAAGGGGTCGTTGTCCCTGTTCGTCAAGAGAACACTCCGGAAAACAACGGACGAAGTTAAAGGTAAGGCCACCTCTAACTTCCATGGAAGGAGTAAAATTGCATCGATCCCCCATTCAATATACAAAGCAAATGATAAGAGTAGTGGTATGGTCGCGACTCCATCCCGCACTCAAAGCATTACTCTGTACACGAATAGACAGATTATACAACCAACCCTCAGGATTCAGACTGAAGATCTCGACAAGCGAGGTTCGGATCAAAGGAGTGATGCAGACTCTGCATCGGATCTGGCATAGAGGATGTCGTCGCGTCAGAAAACACCGGAAGGCATAAACAAGGGACAAAGAATGGTACCACCGTAGACGGATTCATCAGGCAGCTTGAACACCGGATGGTAGAACACCGTTACCAAAGGAGGAAGCGAAACCCTGAAGGTGCGACGGAACCCAACCACGAGAATTCCTGGACTCGAAGAAAGAGAAGAGAGCAGATTCAAAACACGTCGAGATAAGAGGAGAGTAGCAAAGGGGTAAGGAGTAAAAATCAGACCTAATCAGAGCTATCCAACCGATTTTGCAAAATAGTTTTTGACACTCTACTTCGGCCGTTAGCTAGGTTATCCCACAGTTGTCGACTTGTGGGTATCGCAACCGCTGAGCTCGATACCACTCAGACCCTCAGAATCGGACCTATGCAAGTTTGAGCAAAATTCGCCAAACCCACATAGAAACGATTCAAAGGTGCCACCAGCACTTTCGCGGGTGGAAAACGGTAATAACATTACACCACAGTCCTCGATGGGACCCACGTAACAGATATATATATATAGCACGACTGTGAGTCAAGAATACGATATAATGTACAAAGATCCAAATCACCTTGAAAACGATAGAGCGTCCAGCTACGGACAAGATGCAAATGGGGCTAAGAGCCCCAAGAATAACCAATGGCCCATAACCCCCAGTGCCAAGCCGGAAGGGTAACCCGCTAACGACGCCGATCTCAAACCTGCTTAACAAAAGGGGTGCCGACAAAGGGCAAAGGAAAAGAAGGAGCGCCAAGATCGAGGCCATACGGCGAGGCTAGAATTCGGCGGTCCTCGCCTACATAGGTATGGTGGACTGAGCGGCAGCGGCAGCATGCACTAAACAACCTATAGAGACTCGATACAACTGGCGGTTATCAGAGAGGGGTGAGAATGACCTAACCGGATCCAACCTGAAGCTATCACCAAACAAACCCATCCTGGTGTTTACCCCTCGAGACCAAACGAGGAAGTCATCCGAGGAACTCACACCGTTGGCAGTTTTATTTGTTCAGTTATCGTTGCAGTAATTACTAGTCAGGTATAGATAATCATCCTGATAAAATAAGCAGTGGGCACTTTTAGTTAACCATTCCGTTTTAGTGGTAACACTTACTAGTCAAATACAATTAGCATGAGATAAACCCGAAACCCAGCAGTTGTTGGTACTTTTATTCAGCCAATTCGTTGTAGTTGCAATACTTACTAGTCAGATACATTTGTCGCGAGCGACAACCAAGCAAGCAATTGTGGGCAGTATTATTTAGCCATTCCATTATAGTGAAGATGATTACTAGTCATTATATCGTCAAATTTATAGCAAGAACTTTAGTTATGCTTGTCTATGATCGAGATATCGTGCTCCAAGTCGTCCATATCCGCGACACGGCTTTCGAAAAGTTTTACCCGGCCGGGTGCACCAATAGCAACACACGCCGATCAACCTCGGAAAAACCAAAACAAAACCCAACGAGGCTTTCACGGTGAACAATCACAGGATTCAGAATTATTTCAGGGGCCACCCATTGAGTAGATCCCGCAACGGCCACCGACTCGAGACGGGCTCAAGGTTTGGGTATACTGTGAACGATCGGGAACCCGAAAGTGTGGCTGGGCTTGTCGACACCATGGAATCGTGTCCCGATCCTAACAAGATAAAGGTGCTCTCGCACAATTTAAATACGTAAAGTAGCATGGCATAAGTACAGATCGTAAATAAAACCTCAAACTAGTTTGTGGCCCCAAGAAATAAGACCGAATCAAGCTCGCTCGTGGGGTCCCATATACCTCCCGGATGTGGATAGCGATAAATCAAGGAACAGTATCAAGTACTCGGGGTCTTACGGACACAAGTGGGCGTCGAAACCAAATATTTTCTATCACCCACCGATGCCTCTGCTTATTTCAATTTTAGTTGTTAAACAGAAATGAAAGTGAGCAATAAGTAAAACTAGAATCATCTCCAACCTCAACATGCGGCAATACATCAGCAACTGTGGCATATGACGACACACATCAGCACTTGAGCAAGCCACTACGACACGCAAGTCCAACTATCTACCAAACAACAGGCAATAGGATGTGTCCAAGGCAATATAGGGCTGCACGGTTGATCACGGGTACGGAAACTAAAGCATCGCAACACAGATAGCAAATAGATCAACAGGAGGGAATAAAGACTATAAAAGTAAGATAGGTAGAAAGGGGGAGATGCTCGCCTGGACAACATTGTCGAAGGGTTCAACCGAAGAGCGGGGCGACACTCGCATCAACTCAACGGCCTTATCCGCGAAGAAGCAAAACACTAGAAGAAACACCGGATGCGATACTTAATAAAACGGCAGAAGATCGGCATGATGCATGCATGATGGATGTCATGGCAAAGATGCGATACAATTAGGTCATATTAGGTGGAACCAGGGTTCCTACAGATAATTAGATGGTTCAAGTTATTTAGATCCCCCGCAAATTTAAATGTTGTTTTAACAAGGCAAGATAAGATACCGGTTCGCTACACAAGTTTAAATGAGGCCAATATAAGGCTAGATTTGCCCGCATATGGGCCCCATATTTAATTATTAGGTGAATCGGCAAAAGGCCCCCAAACCACAGATAAGATGCATGCATGAACAATTATTCTGCGACAAGTTGTTATTATGTTATAAAATAGGGTTCGAGGAAAAGGGGTCACACATCAGAGGAGGCTCGACGATCTTGGGGTTCCGGGGTTCGGGGTTCGACAGGGTCCAGGGTTCGACGGGTTCAGGGCTCGACGGGCTCGTTCTCGGTATCGGGGCAGATCTTGTCGCATCGGGGTCTCGATGTCCGGGGGCAGAACTTGGGTCAGAGTCGGGGCGCATCGTTTTCTTCCGGGCCGATGCCGTTCTTGTCGTCGTGCCGATCTTGTCGGGTCTGCGCTTCGGATTCCGTGAGGCGACCTTGGTGCTCCGTGCCCATGAAGCAGAACTTGTCGATTTCATTCCAACGGCCTTGTTGTCTGAGGGCGAAGATCATGGGGTCTCCGGGGTCTTGACGGCTTCGGGTCCGAGAGGGAGATCTTGGCGTCGGGGTATCCGTGACGAAGATCTTGACGCGCGGCGTCAATGCTTCCGGGAAGGAGATCATGAGGTTCTTGTTCACCGAGATGACTCCAACAGCCCGCTAATCGTCGTCGAGGAGGGAGCATCAAACCATCCTCCATTACTCCCTCTTTGCCGCATCAACACATCTGCAAGCGCGCTGTACATCTTACCTCACGAGCTAGACCCTGAAGGAACAAAGCCCCTTGCACACGTGCACGTGTCCTGCAGTGTCCTCACGGACAGGGTCTGTGGAGCGCGTCCACGCGGGCACGGCCGGACCGAGGCGACGTCTGCAAGCGGCGCTCGGGGCCTTGGCGGGGAGAGGGCGAGGCGCGGACGGAGGAGGCTCGGCGGACGGCAGCGGAGGGCGGCCCCGGCGGGCGGAGCAGCGGCGGAGACGGTGGAACGAGCGGTCGGCAGGGCCGGCGACGATTGGCGGGGCACACGGGTCGGGTCCGGGAGAGGGGCGGTGGCGACTGCGCCGGGGAGGATGCGGAAGGCGGGCAGCGCAGGCTGGGCGGGGGAGGCGGAGCGACGGCTCAGCGGGCGCTGTCGCGGGCGGGCAAGGCCGAGGAGGACGTGGCGCGCTGGGCGGCGAGGGGCTTGGCGGCGAGCTGCGAGGGACGACCGCGCCAGGCGGTGAGCGCTGGCGCGCTGGGAGCGGCGAAGGAAGAGGAGAGACGGGGTGCGGCGGCGAAGCGAGGGCACTCGAGCGGGGGTGGCTGGGAAGCGGAGGGCGGCGGCGCGGCGGTGCGGCGACGGTGGGAGGCGGAGATGGTGGAGCAGGCGGTGGCGGGCACACGCGGGAGGGAGGCAGCAGGGGAGGCGGGGAGAGCGGTTGCGGGAGGGAGGAAGAGGATGAACAGGGGGCGCGGTAGGTGGGGCGTGGGGCCGGTGGGGCCAGCGGGTCGGCGGCTGGGCGGTGTGTGAACGCGTGAGGGTGGGGTCCGCGAAGGGCTGGCGCCAAGGCTGCGCGTATGCGTGTGTCTAGTGTGCGTGGTCGTGTGGGGGTTTGTGGGAGAGGGGTGAGAGGCCAAGTGGCGTGGGGGATTGGTGGAGGGAGAGGGTGTCTTGAGGTGGGGTGATGTGATTGGGGGGAGTGAGGTGGCCAGGGGTGTGGGTAGGATAGTGGGTAGCTTTAGGATTAGATGGGGCAGATAGGTGGACCGTTTTAATTTACAGGCGGTCGTTCGGGTCAATCGGCCCGTTCGACTGCCCCGCTAAAAATAATTATAATTTTCATTTATTACAAACAAGGCTTTTGCAAATCGATTTCGGACAAAACAAAATATTCCGGGGACCCGGTTTTCGGTGTTTGAATGAGATGGGGCGTTTTAGAAGAACAAAACGGGCTGGCGAACATGGTTTTATGCAAACAACACATGATGATGACGATGCAATGCACAAATTCAACGCGATTTTCTAGTAGTGGTTTTGCGGAAGCGTGGTGGGCCCATAACCCACAGGTCCCAGGATCGAAACCTGGCTCTGATACCACTCTGTAACACCCTCAGAATCGGACCTATGCAAGTTTGAGCAAAATTCGCCAAACCCGCATAGAAACGATTCAAAGGTGCCCACCAGGCACTTTCGTGCGGGTGGAAAACGAAGTAATAACATTACACCACAGTCCTCGATGGGACCCACAGAACAGATATATATAGCACGACTGTGAGTCAAGAATACGATATAATGTACAAAGATCCAAATCACCTTGAAAACGATAGAGCCCAGCTACGGACAAGATGCAAATGGGGCTAAGAGCCTCAAGAATAACCAATGGCGCCCATAACCTGCCCAGGCCAAGCGGAAGGGTAACCGCTAACGACGCCGATCTCAAACCTGCTTAACAAAAGGTGCCGACAAAGGGCAAAGGAAAAGAAGGAGCGCCAAGATCGAGGCCAGACACGCGAGGCTAGAATGCCGGTCCTCGCCTACATAGGTATGGTGGATCGAGCGCAGCCAAAGATGCACTAAACAACCTATAGAGACTCGATACAATGGCGGTTATCGAGAGGGGTGAGAATGACCTAACCGGATCCAACTGAAGCTATCACCAAACAAACCCATCCCGGTGTTTCCCCTCGAGACCAAACGAGGAAGTCATCCGAGGAACTCACACCGCTGGCTTTTATTTGTTCGATTATCGCTGCGAATTACTAGTCAGGTATAGATAATCATCCTGATAAAATAAGCAGTGGGCACTTTTAGTTAACCATTCCGTTTTAGTTGTAACACTTACTAGTCAAATACAATTAGCATGAGATAAACCCGAAACCCAGCAGTTGTTGGTACTTTTATTCAGCCAATTCGTTGTAGTTGCAATACTTACTAGTCAGATACATTTGTCGCGAGCGACAACCAAGCAAGCAATTGTGGGCAGTATTATTTAGCCATTCCATTATAGTGAAGCTGATTACTAGTCATTATATCGTCAAATTTATAGCAGTAAACTTTAGTTATGCTTGTCTATGATCGAGATACTGTGCTCCAAGTCGTCCATATCCGCGGACACGGCTTTCAGAAAGTTTTACCCGGCCGGGGTGCACCAATAGCAACACACGCTCGATCAACCTCGGAAAAACCAAAACAAAACCCAACGAGGCTTTCACGACTGAACAATCACAGGATTCAGAATTATTTCAGGGGGCCACCCCATTGAGTAGATCCCGCAACGGTGACCGACCAGACGGCTCAAGGTTTGGGTATCTGGCAGGAACGATCGGGAACCCGAAAGTGTGGCTGGGCTTGTCGACACATGAATCGTGTCCCGATCCTAACAGCAAAGTGTGCTCCTCGCACAATTTAAATACGAAAGTAGCATGGCATAAGTACAGGATCGTAAATAAAACCTCAAACTAGTTTGTGGCCCCAAGAAATAAGACGAATCAAGCTCGCCTCGGGGGTCCCATATACCTCCCGGATGTGGATAGCGATAAATCAAGGAACAGTATCAAGTACTCGGGGTCTTACGGGACACAAGTGGGCGCTCGAAACCAAATATTTTCTATCACCCACCGATGCCTCGCTTATTTCAATTTTAGTTGTTAAACAAATGAAAGTGAGCAATAAGTAAAACTAGAATCATCTCCAACCTCAACATGCGGCAATACATCAGCAATCGTGGCATATGACACACATCAGCACTTGAGCAAGCCACTACGACACGCAAGTCCAACTATCTACCAAACAACAGCAATAGGATGTGTCCAAGGCAATATAGGGCTGCACGGTTGATCACGGGTACGGAAACTAAAGCATCGCAACACAGATAGCAAATAGATCAACAGGAGGGAATAAAGACTATAAAAGTAAGATAGGTAGAAAGGGGGAGATGCTCGCCTGGACAACATTGTCGAAGGGTTCAACCGAAGAGCGGGGCGACACTCGCATCAACTCAACGGCCTTATCCGCGAAGAAGCAAAACACTAGAAGAAACACCGGATGCGATACTTAATAAAACGGCAGAAGATCGGCATGATGCATGCATGATGGATGTCATGGCAAAGATGCGATACAATTAGGTCATATTAGGTGGAACCAGGGTTCCTACAGATAATTAGATGGTTCAAGTTATTTAGATCCCCCGCAAATTTAAATGTTGTTTTAACAAGGCAAGATAAGATACCGGTTCGCTACACAAGTTTAAATGAGGCCAATATAAGGCTAGATTTGCCCGCATATGGGCCCCATATTTAATTATTAGGTGAATCGGCAAAAGGCCCCCAAACCACAGATAAGATGCATGCATGAACAATTATTCTGCGACAAGTTGTTATTATGTTATAAAATAGGGTTCGAGGAAAAGGGTCACACATCGAGGAGGCTCGACGATCTTGGGGTTCCGGGTTCGGGTTCGACAGGTCCAGGTTCGACGGGTTCGGGCTCGACGGGCTCGTTCTCGGTATCGGGCAGATCTTGTCGATCGGGTCTCGATGTCCGGGGCGTAACTTGGGTCGAGTCGGGCGCATCGCTTTTCCGCCGATGCCGTTCTTGTCGTCGTGCCGATCTTGTCGCGCTTCGGATTCCGTGAGGCGACCTTGGTGCTCCGTGCCCATGAAGCAGAACTTGTCGATTTCATTCCAACGGCCTTGTTGTCTGAGGGCGAAGATCATGGGGTCTCCGGGGTCTTGACGGCTTCGGGTCCGAGAGGGAGATCTTGGCGTCGGGGTTTCCGTGACGAAGATCTTGACGCGCGGCGTCAATGCTTCCGGGAAGGAGATCATGAGGTTCTTGTTCACCGAGATGACTCCAACAGCCCGCTAATCGTCGTCGAGGAGGGAGCATCAAACCATCCTCCATTACTCCCTCTTTGCCGCATCAACACATCTGCAAGCGCGCTGTACATCTTACCTCACGAGCTAGACCCTGAAGGAACAAAGCCCCTTGCACACGTGCACGTGTCCTGCAGTGTCCTCACGGGGTCTCGGGAGCGCCCACGCTGCACGGCCGACCGAGGCGACGTCGCAAGCGGCGCCGGGGCCTTGGCGGGAGAGGGCGAGGCGCGGACGGAGGAGGCTCGGCGACGGCGGAGGGCGGCCCCGGGCGGAGCAGCGCGGAGACGGTGGAACGAAGCGGTCGGCGTGGCCGCGATTATTGGCGGCGCAGGTCGGGTCCGGGAGCAGTGGCGACTGCGCGGCGGGAGGATGCGGAAGGCGGGCAGCGCAGTTGGCGGGGAGCCGGCGGAGCGACGGCTCGCGGCGCTTCGTGTCGCTGGGCGGGGGCAAGGCCGAGAGGACGTGGCGCGTGCTTGGCGAGGGGCTGGCGGCGAAGCTGCGAGGGGACGACCGCGCCAGCGGCGCGCGACGCTGGCGCTGGGAGCGAAGGAAGAGGGGAGACGGGGTGCGGCGGCGAAGCGAGGGCGCTCGAGCGGGGATGGCTGGGAAGCGGAGGGCGGCGGCGCGGCGGTGCGGCGACGGTGGGAGGCGGAGATGGTGGAGCAGGCGATGGCGGGCACGCGCGGGAGGGAGGCAGCAGGGGAGGCGGGGAGAGCGGTTGCGGGAGGGAGGAAGAGGATGAACAGGGGGCGCGGTAGGTGGGGCGTGGGGCCGGTGGGGCCAGTGGGTCGGCGGCTGGGCGGGTGTGTGAACGCGGTGAGGGGCTGGGGTGGGGTCCGCGCGAGCGGCTGGCGCCGCGCGCTGCGTGCGTGCGTGTGTCTAGTGTGTGCGTGGTCGTGTGGGGGGGTTTGTGTGGGAGAGAGGGGTGAGAGGCCAAGTGGCAGGGGGGGATTGGTGGAGGGAGAGGGTGTGCTGAGGTGGCGTGATGTGATTGGGGGAGTGAGGCAGGGGGTGGGTAGGATAGTGGGTAGCTTTAGGATTAGATGGGGCGGATAGGTGGACCGTTTAATTTACTGGCGGTCGGGTCAATCGGCCCGTTCGACTGCCCCGCTAAAAATAATTATAATTTTCATTTATTACAAACAAGGCTTTTGCAAATCGATTTCGGACAAAACAAAATATTCTGGGGACCCGGTTTTCGGTGTTTGAATGAGATGGGGCGTTTTAGAAGAACAAAACGGGTTGGCGAACATGGTTTTATGCAAACAACACATGATGATGACGATGCAATGCACAAATTCAACGCGATTTTCTAGTAGTGGTTTTGCGGGATGCCACAAACTTCCTTCTTGAAGGAACAGATCATCAAAAACAAGAGTCTGTTTTCTTTTTGCACATTCCGTCTTCATTTTGTGTATTCTCCGAGTACTCACTATGTACTTTGCTTTCTCCAACTTTGCAGAACATGTTGCCAAGGCCAAGGATATTGTCGAGCAGTCCAAGCACATCCAGCAGCTGGACAGCGAAAACAAGATCCTTAAGGAGGAGAGGAAAGACATGCTGAAAATGCATGAGGATTCCATGAAGGCCCTGCGGGACTCCGCCACCGCGGAAATCAATCGCTTGAAGGAGGAGCTTGCGATCTTAAAAGATCAGAAGCAAGCTGCCGATGAGAAAAATCAATGCCACAGCGAGGCGTATAAGCTCCTCCAACAAGAGAAAGAATCCTTGGCGGATATCCTCTGGCAAGCTGAGGCCAGCATCTTCAGTAAGTTTTCTCCGTCTTGGATTTTCTGTAGTCCGGATACTTTGAATTGTTTGAACTCATGCACTCTTTGTTGGAATTTTTAGCTCCTCTGGGTTTGACCCGTTCACCTCCTCCGGCCAAGGAATGCATGGTTCTTGCCAGCAACTTTATCGACACTGCCATCATGCAAGCCAAGGAGATCGCCAAGCCCCTCCAGATAAATATCAAGGCATTAGACTCTATGGTGAAGTACTCGGAGATTCTGCGCCGAGCCCCCGAGCATATCACGAGCTGGAAAGCTTCTTGTGCACGGGCTGGCGCAAGGATGGTGTTGTCGATGGTGAAGGCACACTATGAAGATGCCGACATCGACACGGTGACCTCTGGCATTCCCGACGCCGACGATGATGGCAAAGAGATTAATCATGAAGCCATCATGTCATCGCTCGCGGGTTATGACACCAGAGTTGCCGAGTTGGTGGACGTCGACGTCTTCGTGCCGATGAACACCATTGATGGTGGCAACCACAGCTCCTCCGAGTCGCTGCACACTGCCGACTTCGAGGGTGGTTCTCCTGCTGCTAATGAAGCTGTGTCCAAGTCGCCTGCGCCAAAGGAATGAAAACAACTTTGTAATATTTGTTTCACCTTTGGTGCGTATGTGGAAAAACTATGTATGTAACTTAAGGCGGAAAACAATGTTGCATGTCCTGCTACTTAAGAATCAGTTTCCAGTATGTATATTTTTTAAGCAAGTGCTGGCTTATCCATTACTTTGGTTCTTATGCTTGACCTTTCGTGAGTCGGAAGACTCATTGTCGGAACCATGCGCTCAGGTGATGATGCCCAATGGCACCGTCAATAATCTAAGCACAAAATCGCCACAATAAGTGCCAAAAGTCACTACTCCAGAATCCACATAAAAAGACAAAGAATGTGTAGACCAGAAAACTTAAGCAAACGCCCGTAGGCGGAATTTTCACAAGTGCAAACGCAAGGCTTGTGCATAAAGGTTTTATATGATCCAAAAATGAACAGTAAAGGAGGTAAAAGACTCAGAAATATGAGTGAACCAGAGAGCTTTATTTCATTGATCATATAAGAGATACACAATTAGATAAAGAAAATGCTAAGTGTAAAATGGACGTAGCTGTGCTATGTTCCATGGCCGATCAAGCTCCGGGTAGTCATCATCCGGGTCACGTCGCTTACGCTTATGATCCTCGTTGGGTCTATCCTTTAGTTCACGATTGTCAACGAGGTAATAGGACCCATTGAGTAGCGCCTTTCTTATGATGAATGGTCCTTCCCATGGCGGGGATAACTTGTGTGACTTCTTCTGCTTAAGGCGGAGCACCAAATCCCCCTCTTTAAACGAGCGATGCCGGACGTGGCGACTATGGTAGCTGCATAGCTTCTGCTGGTAGATGGCGGATCTTTGGCATGCCAAAACGCGCTCCTCCTCGAGAAGGTCCACATCTAGGTGTCTAGATTCTTTAGCATCATCTTCGTCGTAGGCGGCAACTCTTGGCGCATCGTGGAGTATGTCGGAAGGTAGGATGGCTTCTGCTCCATATACCATAAAGTAAGGGGTGTAGCCGGTGGATCTGTTGGGTGTAGTTCGTAAACTCCACATCACAGATGGCAATTCTTCCGCCCAGGCTCCATCTGCTCTATGTACGGTGCCTCAAGACGTGGCTTGATTCCCTGCAGAATTAATCCATTGGCTCGCTCAACCTGACCGTTGGATTGTGGGTGTGCCACAGATGCAAGATCAAGTCGGATGCCTTTCTCCCAACAATAAGCCTCCACTTCTCCGAGTGACAAATTGTTGTCGTTGTCGGTGATAATGCTGTGTGGGAGACCAAATCTCACCACTAGATCCCGGACACACCTGAGGGCAGTTGCCCCATCAAGCTTTCTAATGGGTTTAGCTTCTATCCATTTTGTGAATTTATCCACTGCTACAAGCAGATGTATAAACCCACAGGGTGCCATCTGTAACGATCCCACCATGTCCATCCCCCAGATTGCAAACGGCCAAGTTATTGGTATTGTCCGTAGTTCTTCAGCAGGAACATGCGGTTGTCGGGCATAATACTGGCATCCCATGCATGTCTCAACAAGCTTGTCGGCGTCCGCCTTCGCGGTCAGCCAGTAGAATCCTTGTCGGAAGGCTTTCGCGACTAACGATCGAGGAGCGGCGTGATGCCCGCAATCTCCAAGGTGGATTTCGCGTAGGATTTCCATACCTTCTAGCTGGGAAACACACTTTAGGTATACACCAGTAGTTCTCCTTTTGTAGAGTTGCCCATTGATTATGGTATAACCCTTTGCTCGTCGTACTATTTTCCGTCTTTCGACTTCATCGTCGGGCAATGTTCCGTGTTCGCGATATTCCATGAATGGTTTTGTCCAAGCCGGAGGGACCTTAGTCACCATGTTGACGAAAGAGTCAGCTCTATCCGGGTTGTCGATGTCAGCTCCCTTCACAGATGGTGTGCGCAGATGCTCTAGGAAAACTCCTGGAGGAATTCGCTTGCTTCCTGATCCAAGCTTAGACAGCAGATCAGCCGCCTCGTTCTGCTCTCTAGGTACATACTTGACTTCGTAGCCCAAGAAGCTCTTGGCTATCTCGTCTACTTCGTCTCGATATGCCACCATCATAGGGTTCCGCGCATTCCAGGTGCCAGCCACCTGTTGGGCAACCAAGTCGGAATCTCCACAGCAAACTATGCGATTGATGCCAATATCCTTGGCTACACGTAGTCCGTGAATGAGTGCTTCATACTCCGCCATGTTATTTGTAGCCTCGAAGTGGATCTGCAGAACGTAGTGTAGCTTGTCTCCTGTTGGTGACTGTAGCAATACACCAGCCCCTGAGCCGTTGAGCAGCTTTGATCCGTCAAAGTGCATCACCCAGTATTCTGGTTCCGGCAATGGAGTAGTATCTGGCGCCTTCGTCCAATCTGCAATAAAATCCGCCAAGGCTTGTGACTTGATAGCGTCGCGCCTCTTGTAGGTGATCTCAAAGGCGGCAAGTTCAATGCCCCACTTCGCGACCCTTCCCATAGCATCGCTGTTGTTGATAATGTCGGACAGTGGAGTATTGCTCACCACTGTGATTGGGTGCTCCTGAAAGTAATGCCTCAGCTTCCGAGAAGCAAGGAATACTCCATAAGCTATCTTCTGGTAGTGCGGGTAACGCTGCTTGGACTCCGTCAAGACTTCGCTTACATAGTAAACTGGTCGTTGAACTCCGTGCTTGTAGCCTGGTTCCTTCTGCTCTACCACGACGACGATGCTGATTACCCGGTTGGTTGCCTCCATGTAGATTAACAGGGGCTCTCCAGGTTCGGGTGCTGCAAGGATGGGCGCTGAGGAAAGAATATCCTTGAGCTGCTTCAATGCTGCATCTGCTTCGTCCATCCATGTGAATTTGTCTGCCTTCAAAGAACTGTATGCCGGTGGCCTTCTCTCCAAGTCGGCTGACGAACCGACTAACTGCTGCAACACAACCTGTTAGTCGTCGAATGTCCTTTAGGCATGTCGGACGGTTTATGTTTAGGATGACCTTGATTTTTTCCAGGTTGACCTCGATTCCGCGTTGGGAAACGGTGAAACCCAATAGTTTGCCTGCTGGAACCCCGAAGACGCACTTCTTAGGGTTAAGCATCATGTTGTATTTCCGGATATTATCGAAGGTTTCGTTTAAGTCGGAGATTAAGTCGTTTGATTTTTTTGACATCACCGCAATATTGTCCACATAGGCGTGAACGTTCCGACCAATTTGGTCGTGAAGGCAACGTTGCATTGTTCGCTGGTACGTAGCACCTGCGTTTTTTTAGCCCAAAGGGCATCGTAACATTGCAAAACGTGATGTATGGTGTAGTGAACAAAGTGGCCAATTGGTCCGACTTCCTCATCTTGATCTGGTGGTATCCTGAGTATGCATCGAGAAAACACAAAAGCTCCGAGCCAGCCGTCAAGTCAATGACTTGGTCAATGCGAGGCAGAGCAAACGGATCTTTGGGACATGCTTTGTTCAAACCGGTGTAATCAACGCACATTCTTAATTCATTGGTTCCCTTTTGGGGACAAGTACAGGATTGGCCACCCATCGGGTGTGAAGGACTTCTCGGATAAACCCAGATTTAAGTAACCTAGCTATCTCTTTGCCAATGGCGCATCTCTTCTCATCTCCGAAGCGTCGTAGAGGTTGTTTCACTGGTTTGCATTTTGGATCAATGTTTAAGCTGTGCTCGGCAAGTTCCCTAGGTACACCTTTCATGTCGATAGGTTGCCAGGCAAAGATGTCCCTATTCTCACGGAGGAACTCGACGAGCGCGCTTTCCTATTTGGGATCCATGTTTGTCCCAATGGTGACGGTCTTGGAGACATCGCCTACCACAAGTTCCACCGGCTTGGTCTCGATGGCGGCCTTGAACCCAAGGGCGGAGTCGGAGATCTGCTTCTTCGACGCGGGCATCTCTGAGTCATCGACCTTGCTCTGGATCTCCTTGAATTCTTTGCTGTAGAGGACAGCTTCTACAAAGGCTGCTTCATTAATCTTGCAGTCTCTTGCCTTGGTAAAGCTTACGGATACGGTGATGACACCGTTTGGTCCGAGTATCTTGAGTTTATTGTAGACGAAGCATGGCTTGGCCATGAACGTGTGGAATATGTCGCGGCCAAATATGACGTGGTACACGCTCTTGAAGGGGACCACCTCGAAGGTCATGCGCTCTTAGCGATAATTGTTAACATCGCCAAAGGCAACCTGAAGTGTAATGCACCCAAGGGACCGAGCCTCCCGTCCAGGGACTACGTCGTGGAAGATGGTGTTGGTCCGCCTTAGGTTTGCCTCCGTCAAGTTCAACTTCTACAGTGTATCCAGGTACATGATGTTGATGCTGCTTCCACTATCCACCATACACTTAGTGAACTCCACGCCGTCAATCAAAGGGTTGATGACCATGGCGTACTGGTTCTCCGTAGGTATAATGTCTGGGTGGTCCGCCCTATCCCAAATTATTGGAACCTCCGACCAGCGCAGGTACTGGGGAACTGGGGGGAGAGTGGCCATCAGGATCCTCAGAGAGGTCTTCTGTTGTCGGACGGTGGGGTTGCCAAAGAAAGTGTGGTAGACTAGAGCCTTTTTCGCAAAGGGGTTCTTGACCTTATCGTCGCTCTTGGCGGCGTGCTTGGGGTCAACGTCTTCGTCCATGTCACTTGAATCCTTGGACTCCTCCTCCTTCTTCTTCCCCTTGCCCTTGCCTCACGGTCTGTTCTTTCGACTTTGCTTGTAGCACTCCGGGTCTTCCTTGAGGTCGTTGACGAACTTGTAGTGTCAATTGGTATGGGTGGCTTTACCGTTGGCATCGAGGTGTACGAGGCACGGCATATCGCGGTATTCCTCGTAGGTTTGGGGAACGCGGAGCGGCGCCGAGGTGGTTTCACTTCCTCGTTGCTGCCAACGACCAGCTCCTCTTCCTCGGCCACGTTGTCCGCCTTCGCCTCGTCCTGCAAAAGTCATAGCGACCATGTCGGTAGACTGCTTTTCTTCTGGAGCGGTTTTCCGCTTTGTACTGCTATTCCTCCGAGCTTGAGTTGGAACGGCTGTTGCCGGCAAGGAGCCGCGAGAATCGTCGTCGGCAGCTGCGAACTCACTAGACAACTGAATCATCTGGTTCAAGTCCAGCTGGTGATTGTCCTGCAGACGCTTCAGCTTATGTCGGAGCAACGTGCCTCTTTCCAATCCGTCGATGAAGGCGGCCATGGCGGTCTGAGCGTGCACTCCTGCATAGGAATTCTTCATGTCCAGCCAGCGAGAGAGGTAGGCGCGAGATGTCTCATCTTTCTCTTACACACACCGCTGTAGATCGCCAACATTACAGGGACGCTTGTATGTACCCTCAAAGTTCTTGGTGAACGCTTCTTGCATGTCCAACCAGTTGTAGATAGATTTTTCCGGCAAGTCATCGATCCATTGACGGGTCGTGCCCGCCAACATTAATGGGAGGTACTTGACGGCGACGTTGGGGTTGCCACCAGCAATCTCCACCGCGTTGCCGTAGTCCTGCAAATTAACCATGTGGCTGGCTTGGCGGTGCCGTCATAGGGCTTGATGGTCTTGTCGATCCGGAAACCTTTGGGGTAAGTTGCGGACCGTATTGCAGGTCCAAAGCAACGTGGTCCCAGGTATGGTCCTTCCCGGGCCTCGTGGATATTATCGATCCACGAACGTGCATCGTATGGCTCCGGGTTCTTCTTCTTCTTGTCAACAGGGGACGGGCTGCGTGAATGATGCGGGCCCCTTCCACCATGGTGACTGCTTGGTGGTGATGGAGGCGGAGGTGGCGGTGGGTTATCCTTCTTGCTATTACCCTCCTACGACTCCTCGCGCCTGTCACGGTTGCTTGTCGGACGCGGAGGGTCATGGTGCGACCTGCTCCTGTGTCCTTGGTTGCGCTCTCCGTCATGACGGGTCTGCTCCGCGTTGTCGCGGATGACGATGCCACACTGCTTTGGTGGGGGCATATCCGTTTGATGGTGAGCCTTGTAATCGTCGCGATGTCAGGGAGATCGGGGGGTGGAGACGGGCAGCGAGGTCGGGCCTTTTCTCCGTGGTTGGAGGATATGGGGATGGCATCCTTCCTGTTGCGCGCGTCCCTCCGTCTTCGTTCTGATGAACCCGTCTGGGACCCGACATCAAGAGGAGATCTGTCCCTTGGTGGTTTGTACTGACTAGACCAGCAAAGAGCTGGATCGGACTCAAGCCTCTGAGAGGTGGCCTTTTCCTGCTGCTTCACCCCCTTGGCCACTAGGTCATAGACCTGTTCCACTGCCTCGGGTGATCTATCCTGCTCCAGAAGGGTCTTGGCGACGGCGAGGTTAAGGAGTGGGGTTGGCATCACCTGCTTGCCTTCATTATCAATGTATGGCTTGGCTTGTGCCGGCTTCGAGGGAGCCCATCCTAGGTTGCGCCGTACACCAGGATCATTGATGACGCGAGCTGGAGATTTCTTAGCCTTCTGCTGCTGCAGCAAAGTCTTGTACTCGGCCTCCATTGCTCTAGCCTTCTCTATAGATTTCTGCGCGTTGACCAAATCTCGATCTAGCTTGGCGCCTTGCTCCGCGATGGCTTGCGCTTCCTCCAGTAGCTGCTGGCGCTTCTCGTCAAGCTGGGTCACGTTCCGGATATGAGCGATGGTCAGTGGCTCGACGAGGAGATTGCCGTACATCACTCTATCAGCTGGAGTGACTTGGGCTGCTGCAGACATAGATGCTGGAGGCGGCAAGTTTGCGGTGTTGTTGTTGCTCGGGCCGGTGCCGAGTTCCTGCGGATGCTGCACTGGGTTAGGCGGAGGAGGCATGACCTTTGCGCGATCATCGTTAGCAGCAATAAGTGGTCCCTTCCCCTTGTCCAGCGCTGTAGGCGGAGCTCGTCCGGGTTGATCTTCATCCATCATCGTCCCAATGGTGACGAACACCCCTCGAGACGTGATGGCATTGTTGGCTTTCTCGTCGCGCGAGTACTCCTCCTCCATCTCATGCATAGCGGAGTCTAGCTCTTCTAGACTGAAATCTATCTCCTCTAAATCTTCACTGAAATTAGCATAGAGCACATCAATGACAGAGTCGGAGGGTGCCGGGACTTCCTCGATGACGGGCGGTGGAGGTGCAACGGCCTCGACGATGACTGGGGGTGGTGGTGGTGCTGCGACGATGGCGGCAGGAGGCGGTGGTGGCGGTTGCTGAATCGGAGGTTCTCCGTCCCTGAGCGCAAGCGCCAT
This sequence comes from Avena longiglumis, assembly GCA_030063025.1. Classification (NCBI taxonomy): domain Eukaryota; kingdom Viridiplantae; phylum Streptophyta; class Magnoliopsida; order Poales; family Poaceae; genus Avena; species Avena longiglumis. Next base: position 425,299,653 of record CP125979.1, on the reverse strand, counting down.
CTGGGCTGCTGCATCAGCTTCCGCGTAGTTGTTGACGGTGCTCACCATCTCTTCGAGGGTAAGGCGCCCTGTTGCCTGCTGCCGTCTTAAAGAATGTCGGAGAAGGGTGCCATGGTCCAATCCTTCCACGAAGTGATACAGATCGTTATCATCGGGGTAGTGGGCCAGATCGGCTCGTATACGGAGCCACCTGGCCAGGTAATCGCGGGGGTTTTCGCCTTCTCTCTGAACACAGCGTGCCAGATCGAAGATGGTGACCACGCCGACGAACTTGGATCTCTGCTTTCCAGACGCACGGGCGAAGCCGGCGGATTTGCAGTGATCTTCCACCTTTATATCCTGCACAGGGGCGGTTTGGGTGGGCCTTGAATTTTTCTGATCTTTGCCGACAAACTCCAAAGAGAGATCCGACATGGATCCTTCCGCGAATGTATCCTGCCCGTAGGCGGTCCGTGCGGGCCTTGATGCTTTCCGATCTTTGCCGGCAAACTCTGAAGAGAGATCCGACATCAATCCTTCCGCGAACGTATCCTGCCCGTAGGCGGTCCGTGCGGGCCTTGATGCTCCTCTAACTCCCAGGGAACTAGTGCCCGAGTCGGTTTCGCCGATGAAGAGGTGGATGTCTCCGATAGGAACGATCGAACACTGCGTAGGGTTCTTCTTCGCCGGGATCCAGAACTCGTCGGGAGGGATTATCGGAACATTGCCGGAGAATATAACGCGACCGATGGCCACGGTTTTGCCGATTCCCGCGAAGATCTTGGTCCTCGCCCGCTGAAGAGCCTGAAGCGCCTCCTGCCCCACGGTGGGCGCCAACTGTCGTGGTATTGCCGACGAGTATGCCATGGAGGGGTCCTCACAGTGCGTGTTTAGAGACGTGGGGTAAGGCGAACGGTTGACGGGTACGAGGTAACACAGCTTACCCAGGTTCAGATCCCACAACGGTGGCGGAATCCTACTCCTACTATAAATCACTATAAGGGCAATACGCCGAGTTATAGTGATTGGTTCGCTGTGCGAGGTTGTGTGTAGTTGTCTAAGATTGTCTGAAGTTATGCCCTAAAGGCTGTCATAGGCCCGACTTATATAGTTGCCAGGTCCTAGGGTTACAGGGAAAAGTCCTAGCCGGACAGGTTACAGAGTCCTACACCGTCTATCACTAGTCTTGTGTATCTTGCACTCCAAGGCTTCGGGTACGTCGGTGACTCCAACTGTAGCCTTCCTTTATCCGGCATGGGCCTCCCTTCTGGTTCCATCTAACTGGGCCGCCCAGTAGGCCAGAGGCCATGCTACAAACTGTGGGCCACCCGGGTTAACCGGATAAGAGACATGCTATAGGGATACCCATATAGCATATCCCCAACAGTGAGTCAGGCAATGAACGAACAACTTGACAACCCTTTTGATGGGCCAGAGATCAAGAAGGGGCTCTTTCAAATGTACCCTATGAAGGCGGCGGGCCCTGATGGTTTTCCGGCGCATTTTTTCCAGTGAAACTGGGACACTTGCGGGGAGGAAGTGACGGCGGCTGTCCTGCGTGTGCTACGAGGACAAGATAACCCAGATAGTATAAACAAAAAATTCATAGTTCTGATTCCGAAGGTAGCAAGCCCAAAGGAGTTGGGCCAATTTCGACCTATTATCCTTTGCAATGTGATCTACAAAATTGCTTCGAAGGTGGTGGCGAATAGACTAAAGGAAATTTTACCTAAGATCATCTCAGGGGAGCGGTCGGCTTTTGTTCCTGGAAGACTAATCACTGATAATATCATCACGGCTTATGAGTGTTTGCACTTTATGAAACAGAACAAGGCGAAAAAGAACCATTTTTGTGCTCTTAAACTGGATATGCGGAAGGCCTATGACCGTGTTGAGTGGCAGTACCTGGAGGCCATTATGGTGAAGCTGGGTTTCAGTGGAGCATGGGTGGCTTTGATTATGAGGTTAGTGTCTACTGTATCCTTCTCGGTGTTATTCAATGGATCACCACAGGAGGAGTTCAGACCTACTGGAGGGATTCGACAGGGAGACCCAATTTCCCCTTACTTGTTTTTGTTGGCAGCAGAGGGCCTTTCGTGTCTTTTAAAATCATATGATCAGTCATCAGCACTCAGCGGGATCAAGGTGGCACCTACCGCCCCGGCGATAAACCACCTATTGTTTGCAGATGACAGCCTGGTGTTTTTCAAAGCTAGTACCGAGGGTAGGCATGGGCGTTCGGTCATGACCGACAATTCGGTCTTTGTATTTCGGTTTATTTTAAAATCGGTCCTTGAAAAAATAAAGACCGAATTATACTTGATAGTTTTACTATCCGAAAAATTCGGGTACCTACTAATTTGGGTTCGGGTTCGGTCATGACCGAATAACATGGTCAATATTGTCCACACAAAAGATAGACATTACTTATTAAAAATATGACAATATTTTAACTATATTTTAAATATTTTAATACATATGTTATCATTTAGTGGAAGAAATAAATGTGCAACAATCCTAATAAAATGTAGCAACTCTACAATAGCACTTTGATGACCATTCAACAATGCCATAATTCATGCACATCACACAAATTTGGAGTTTCAGATAGTCTCGTGTAAAATTTGGTCAGTTCGGTCTATTCGGTTACTTAGGAACTAAAGACCGAATTGACCAAACTAAATTCGGTCTATAAAATTCACTACCCAATTTTTTTATCGGTCTTTTCGGTTTTGGTCTATTCGGGTTCGGTCTCGATCTTTTCGGTTTCAGTCTTCGGTTATCGGTTTTTATGCCCACCCCTAACCGAGGGTGCAATTGGAGTAAAAGATGCTTTGCTGAAGTACTGCAATGCTTCATGACAAAGGATAAATGTGGACAATCCTTCTATCTTCTTTAGTAAGGGTTGTCCAGCCGTGATCAAGGAGAGTATCAAAGTGGAGATTGATGTACAGAGAGAAACTCTCAATGAAAAGTATCTTGGAATGCCATCTGACGTGGGAAGGTCCAAGAGCGGTGCTTTTAAGTATCTTAAGGACAGGGTTTGGAGGAAAATCTTGGGATGGTTAGAACAGCTGTTGTCAGTAGGAGGAAAGGAGATCCTAATAAAATCAGTGGCTCAGGCAATTCCAACTTTTTCCATGTCTTGCTTCAAGTTACCTCGGGGTTTATGTGAGCATATCACCACCATGATACGGAAGTTTTGGTGGGGCTGTAAGGATGGGAAGCGCCGTACATGCTGGGTTTCTTGGGACACGATGATCCAACCCAAGTATGCAGGGGGACTGCGTTTTCGAGATATTGAACTTTTTAACATTGCTCTTTTGGCGAAACAGGAATGGAGGCTCCTTCAGGAACCGACGTCTCTAAGTGCTAGAGTACTAAAGGCAGTCTACTACCCTACCTCAGACATCCTGACCACGGGGCTGGGCTCGCACCCATCGCAGGTGTGGTGGTCTATTCTTGAGGGAAGAGACGCACTCCAGTTGGGGTTGATACGGAGAATTGGGTATGGCACAGCGACTGATGCATGCATCAGAATTGGCTTCCGAGAGATATCCGTCTCAGGCCAGTAGCTACGCAGAAGGATGACCCTCCCCGGCGAGTGAGCAACTACATTGAAGCGACCTCGGCGTCGTGGAACCGGGCGAAGCTGGAGGAATGGTTCCTACCGATGGATGTGGAAGTAATTCTTAACATCCCTCTTTGTACCAGGGTCCAGGAGGACTACTGGGCATGGCATTTCGAGAGGACGGGGGTCTTCACAGTTCGTTCAATGTACAAGATGTTAGTGACCACAAGAAGGACCAGTGAGGACTGGCTCGATGAACGGGCGTCCTCGTCGGGATCTGCAGATGACAGCAAGAGTTGGGCGAAGCTGTGTAAGTGCAAGGTGCCCTCCAAAATTCGTCTATTCCTTTGGCGAATTGTGCGGCACTCTCTCCCTGCGGGAGCCGTGCGTCACCGACGGAAGATGGCAACTTCAGGAGCATGCCCACTTTGTGAAGGAGAAGATACATGGCGGCATGCGCTCATTGAATGTACGATGTCGCGCTGCGTCTGGGCACTTTCTGACCCAACGATAGCGGAGCATATTAGCTTGTCAACGGAACCCTCGGCGAGGCAGTGGCTTTTCTCAATGATGAAGACAATGCTTGAGGTGGACCTAACAAGAATGATAGTAACCCTATGGGCCATTTGGCATGCGAGACGTAAAGCGATCCACGAGGAGGTGTTTCAAAGTCCTATGGCCACCTCGTCTTTTGTGGAGAGCTTTCTCCACGATCTCAGCTGTACTAAAACAAAGACGAGGGGGCAGGCAGCAGCTACCAGCAAAACCCTGCACCACCTAGCTGGATTCCACCACCAGAGGGATACTGCAAATTCAATGTCGACGGGGCAGTGGCAAAGACAACGAACAAAGGGGCAGTTGGAGTGGTGTGTCGTTCGGACAATGGCTTGTTCCTGGGAGCCTCGGCAGTGACTTTTTCTGGCGTTACACACCCAGGTTGCCTGGAATCAATGGCATGCCGGGAAGCTCTAGCTTTGGCGGCTGATTTAAACATAACGACAATGGTGATCGCCTGAGACTGCATGGAGGTGATTCAGGGTCTGCAACAACCAAATTTGGGTTTTTTCAGTAATATCTTACGTGAGATTTCTTTGGAAGCAAGTAGGATAGGCGGAGTCATCTTCCGTCATGAAGGCCGTGCTTCAAATTCAGAACCTCACACACTAGCTCGATCTGCTACTAGGAGACAGCAGGGTCGATATGTGTGGTTTCTGAACCCTCCCGAAGGGTTAGATCTTCCTGTAAATGTGAACCAGAGTTAATATAGAAGGAGTGATTTCTCAAAAAAAAAACTTTAGTTTTTGCAACCAACATGAAAGATGTTGCCCCTTCGTTACCAAAAGCACGAGCATTTCTCTCCTTCCAAACTTTCCAGGAGATCAACATGGCAAGGGTGGTCAAAGCTTTCCTTGTTTGCCCTCTCTTGAAAATACTTTCCATCCACCATTTTTGGACACCATTGGGAAAAATACCAGCTTAACCGATTACAGGCCAAGGCACCAGGCCAGAAAATTTTAGGGTAACACTTGCCAAACACACTATTTCTACTAAGATTACTAGGATGAAGAGGATGTTTCAGTCGAATCCGGTAAGTATGTAAATAAATCTTGCGTAGCAGCTCCAGCATCAGGTCCAAGCCTTCTAGATCCCCATTTCCGAACAGGGGTCGACAATGCAGCAAGAACATATAGGTCATAAAAGTGTAGTCATCAGGTTCTCGCGGATAAATGTTCTCAATAGCAAGTTTATTGCGAATGTGCTCACTCCCAACAGAATTAGATCATTAGATAACGTAAAACTAGACCTTGGAAGGAAATAGGAGGATAGAAGGTATCTAAACCGGAGATATAGCTTATTAGATAACCTAAAACTACTAGAAAACCTACCTAAAGGCCACCGGAACTCCCTCCCCATCATCGCCGGCCACCGTGGCCATCGGAGATGTTATATGTTGATCCAAATTCTACAAAGTATAGCCAACTTCTGACGAGTGGTACGGTACGGATCGTCGAAGAACTAGGTTTCCACCGATATATAAACCCCTTATAAGCCGCCGGTTGGGATAAGTTGTATCTGTGAAATCCCCGGCGTTTGTAAACACTCCTCGATATAGTGAAGTTTCGCTGGCTGGCGCCCGTGGTTTTTTCCTCTCTTTGTTAAAGAGGTTTTTCCACGTTAAATCTGCGTCCCCTTGCTGTATTTTTCGTTTTCGTTCTTCGTTATCTTCTTGTCGCAATTGTAACAGGAGATGGGGAGGAGAGAGGCTGGATCCGGAGGGGAAGGGGACTCTCAAGGAGGTTATGACCACGAAGGGCAAGTCTAGCTTTTAGAAGAGGAAAATAAGTTGAATTCTCTGATGAAGACGATGAGGGGTGAATGGTTCGTGGCTATCAAAAAATCTAGAACTTTAATTACTTTGGAGGAGATGGAGTATAACTCATCCCGTGTTAATCTATAAATATCGATTTGAAAGAATAACCACTATTGTGTCCTTCACGAAAATGACAAGGTCTGAAAACACTTACGGCATTGATATTCACCTTGCACACTTGTTTTGGTTTTGTTAAGCCATGGTAGGCTCTACTTTTCCATGAAAATTTAGGTTAAATGGAATGGTTTATTTCTTGTCCTTCGTCCTCATATATTCTGTAATTTGAGACAACTGAAATTTGGTATCCGATATGAGTCAAAGTAGATATATACGTACGATGAAGGGATAGTACCCGAGGTAGCTCAGTGAGGACAAAAATTGAAAACTAAAAAGAAAAGAAAATCCGAAGAGTATTGGAAACCTGAACGTACGTCTGAAAAAACTTTAACATCCATAGAAACTTAAAAAAATCATCAATATCAGAACCTCATAGTATTCCAAAAATTGTTACTGAAAATGAATGATTTTTAACTGTTCTCGAAAAATTATAAAGTGAAGAAAAAAGAATTTTGCCAAAAGAACTAGGAATTCATGGAAAAAACCAAGAATTTAGGAATATTTGGACACTACTTGTTAATTTTTTTCTCTATAAGTGAAGAATGGGTAGTGCTCCCATCATTTTCTAGAATAAATGTTCATGTAAAATTACAAATATTTTAAATAGCAGGCTATGAAAAATAATGGAAGCCCTCCAAAATCATATAATTGGCGCTATAATGGAGCTAGATAGAGTTTTGTAGCAACTTTTTTCGAAATGGGGATATACCCTGGCCTCTGCATCGATTGATGCATGCAATCCTTTTGTTGCATTACTATAATTTCAGTATTACAAAAGATTATATCATAGGTCACATAAGGTCTCGGCATGAACCAATTATCTAAAAATAAAAGACAATATGAGGTGACTGCATTTATTTTTCGTGAAATAACATTTCTCAGTTGTAAAGTTTGTGAGTTTAAACCAACTAGGATACCAATACCAAATGCAATCAAGACCTCTAGACAAATTCTTTAAAAAACATGCTGAAAAACTATCCCTACCTATAAACGGCAAAGAAATCAAGTTTATTTTTCCTAACCGTCTCATGAATACGCACGCTTAGCTGTATCCCTGAAACCATCACTATTTCAAAAGCTTCCTTTCATGTTTAACAACATTTTTTCTTTTTTATCCTAGCACTTCGAAAAATAACCTTGACTTCTGAATTTCTTCTCTTGTACGCTCTCGTTGGTTTGGAAAGAGTAAGAGCTATAGCAAAATGTTTTCCATTTAGGTACACCATGCTCAGAACGCTGATTATAACTAGCAAAATCGCTATTCTAAATCATTTGTGATTATTTCTCAACTTTTCCACGGCTTCTATAGTACTTCCAATTTCCATTAAATGTCTCAGTTAACAGATATTGTAATATTGGAGTTATGTTAAATCCTTGTTTTAATTTTATTACATTGTTTATTCAAAACGTTTCTTATATTTTTTACTATAAAATGCTTTATTACTTAAAAGGGTTAAGTATTACACTTGGTCTCTCTTCTTGTATTTGCTCATGTGTGCAAACCAATGTACAAATCCGTGTAGATGCATCCATATAGGCGCTCGGTATCTGCAAAAAAAAAAAAAAAAAAAAAAGGCGCGCGGCAAGATGAATCACACATACACTCCAATGTCAACTTGTAACGTGCATGGTAAGATTAGACTGATTCAAACATGCACGAAAACGGAGCACGATGGACAGGGATATATTTATGCACACACTCGATCCAGTGCCAGCTTCTTAGAGTTGACATCCAATGCAAATCTTGCTACTTATAAATACTGGGTCTGGGTGTGCGTGCCTATAAATAGCATCGCCTGCTCCATCGGATGGGACACCATCTGCTCACTCATCTCTTCCTCCTCTCTCTTCCAGCTATAGGCTCGCAAGCTTGCTTGCTTTACCGCAATGTCTTCAGGTTCAGCAGCATTCAAGGCGGCCGCGGTAGCGGCTGTACTAGCCCTGCTGGTTGTACCTTCCTTGGGGCGCTGTCGTCCGTCGCGGGGACCGGCACCAGCACCGCAGCCAGCGCCGGTGACACAACCACCACCGCCGCCGCCAGCGCCGGTACTGACACCACCACCGCCCGCGCCCGCGCCGGTGACACTACCACCAGCCCCCGCGCCTGCGCCAGGGCCGGCGCCACCGGTATCATGCAGCGACTGTCGCGCCCCTCTCATCCCGGCATGCGGCGCCAAGTCCAAGTGCGGCGGGGTATGCAACAGTTCCTGCGAGCCACCGCAGCCGGGCTGCGACGAGTGCAGGGCGATGTCCCGCAGCTGCACGGCCTGCTGCGACGACGGAACCTGCAGCTGCGACTGCAAGACCACCACCGACTACAACTGCCGCGGCCACTGCTACGTGTCGATACTAGGATGCCAGTCCTGCCTGAACTCGCGGATGAGCCAGTGCATGGCCGACTGCCTCAGCCCCTGCAATGACACCTGCGCCAAGGATCCGTTATATAACTAGCTACCAGGCGCTAGCTCCCTCCGAGCTAGCTAGGCTATGTACGCATCTTGCTCTATGTGTGCTTGTGCGTGCATCCATGTAGGAGTACCACTATTCTACTCCATGATGCCCAGCAATTAATAAAAGTGTGGATTCTACTTTTATTATCCCTGGTTAGTTAACATAAGCTATTTTTTGGTGCATAAAGGATGACCATATGGCCATGGAGGTCACCGGCGATCACCATCAACTGGCCATGGCCGTGAAGGTTTCAGATGCCGATCTCGATCCCACAATTTTCAAAATGCTGGGGCCAGCTAATGGGCACACAGACTCTGGCAACGACCGTGACTTACTTACGAGTTAACCAGGGGGTTTTATGGTTGATGAAATCGAACCTAGGCCAACTGCCTTTGCCGTGTGTAATTTAGCAGTGGCACACAGCAAAGGCGGCGACGTTGCCATGTGGCTTCTCAAAGGCATACGGCAAAGGGAACAACATTGCCGTGTGGCTTCTCCTAGAGAACACACGGCAAAGGGGGCAACGTTGTCGTGTGGCTTCTCCCAGAGAACACACGATAAAGGACTGCCCACACGACACAGTTTAGGCACATGGCAAATGAATAGACACAGATAATGATAGAAAACACACAGTAAATCCCACATACATCCAAACCCCTGACACCGTCATATCCACCCCAAACCGTCAAGTTCCTTTTCTTTGTCGTGTAGATGGAGAAAACTCACGGCAAAGGCTCTTTACCGTGGTGAATGCTGTCGTGTGCATACATATGGCAAATGCTTTTTTGTGTGTCGGACAGTCTTAAGAAGCACTATGCGGTAGTGTCCCCTTCTCGGTCTGGTGGTGGCTCGGGATCGCCAATGGCTGGTCGTGAAGACAGCTTTCCTACGCAGCCTCCGAGAGGGAGGGGGTGCTATACGCCACTTCGAGACCGCGCAGGCACGTGTGCAGCCTCAAGGCACGGGGTAAGTGAGCCGGCACACATGACAAGATTTTCTTTTTTATTCTTACTTTTTTTGTTTCTTTTTTCTCTATTTTTATTTAAACTCTGAACATTCTCTATAATTAATATTTAAGAACTATGAAATTTTTGAAGTGGTGTCCAGACGACAGGCGATCCACGGGGGGATATGCAGTGTTCTCGGGTCTTAACTTGATCGCCTGGAGTGCACGCAAGCAAGCCACTATTTCCCGCAGCAGCACAGAAGCTGAGTACAAGGCAGTTGCCAATGCGACGGGTGAGCTCATGTGGATTGAGTCCCTACTTCGAGAGCTAGGAGTACCTCATCCACATCCTCCGGTCCTTTGGTGCGACAACATCGGAGCTACGTTTCTATCATCTAATCCGGTGTTTCATGCACGGACCAAACACATTGAGATTGACTATCATTTTTTGAGAGAACGTGTTGCATAGAAGCTACTACAAATTAGGTTTATCTCTTCAAAAGATCAACTTGCAGACATTTTCACCAAGCCTCTACCTTCACCGATGTTCGAGGTCTGTAGACGCAATCTCAACCTTCTAAATGTTTCCGGAGTGAGTTGAGATTGAGGGAGGATGTTAGACTTTGTAATGTAGTTCAACTGTGTATACCTGTATTGTACCATTGTACACCATTATATATGTGAGATAGGCCACCTCATAGAGGGTTGAACCAGTTCCCCGAAAACTCTTTGTTTTACACATGTGACAAGATTTTCTTTTTTATTCTTAATTTTTTTGTTTCTTTTTTCTCTATTTTTATTTAAACTCCAAACATTCTCTATAATTAAGATTTAAGAACTATGAATTTTTTGAATACTGGTGAAGATTTTTTTAATATCAAGAGAAAAATTTCAAAAAAATAATTCAAAAATCGTGATTTTTTTTTGAAAATTATGAACCAATTCCAAAAATTATGAATCAATTTTAAAAAGTCATGAACCATTTTCAAAAATTATAAACCAATTTTAGAAAAATCATAAACCAATTTTAAAAACCATGAACCAAAAATTAAAACCATGAACAAAATTTCAAAAATCATAAACCCAATTCAAAAAACCATCAACCAAATTTCAAAAATCATGAACCAAAATTCAGAAAAACATAAAAAAAATTAAAAAATAATGATGTTTCTAAGGAAATTGAAATTTTGAGTGGGGGCCACTCAGCTACACTTGGGTCCACCCCTGGAATGAAGCCCGAGAAGCCCAAGAGAGCTCCCCAGCAAGGGAGTCCACCCAATTTTGTACCAATATTTTAGATCTAGCGGACAATGCAGGATGTAGAGTTGTTAGCCCGTGGGCGGCCTGAATCCCGGGTAAAAAATTGTGTGTTTGCCGTGTTTCTGTCATGTCCATTGCGAAACACCCCGCGCCCCTTTGCCGAACAAAAAGAGGTGTCTCGCATCCCCAGTGTACGCGTCCCTACACGTGACACAGCGTGATTTCAAATATCACACCGGTAAAGAGCTAACTGAAGGTTCCTGATGATGGGCTGAAGCAAATTTAGTTTCGGAGCTGAATGTTGGGAGTAAGCAGAAAAGCAGCCACGAGTTTTATTCACGTTTGCGAACAAGAGAGGCACATCAAAACACAGTCTTACACGCAGCGCATGCACTCTATAGTAAAACATGCAACACATCGATCGGGGGCTTAACCTAACAATAACGTACTACTAGTACTAATGTTGGAAGCGATGCCAGATTAATTAGATCGATCAGGTGGTGGCGATCTTGTGGATGGATCCCGAGTCGTGATGGGCCATCGTCGCAATAATCCCTGCAGCCGAGGTGATGGACCCGCCGCCGTTGACGACGCTGCAGTTGAGCCGGATCTCCCCCTGGGCTCCCGTGAGCACCTCGATGTTCCCCATCTTCACCATCGCAGCGGCGAACTTCTCCTTCCAGAGCGTCTCGTTGGCGGCGAAGCTGTTGACGGACGCGTTGAGCGTGGCGTTGGTGCGCAGCTGGTTGTCGGAGAAGAAGAGGCCCAGGTTGAGGGAGAGGAGCTTGTAGTAGTTGTTGTCGAGCACCGCGGGCGTGGTCGGGTCCACCGCCGTCGTCGTGGACGCGTCCGGGGTCGACGGGCACAGCGCCTGCAGGAGCGTCGCGTACGCCGGGCTCAGCCCCGCGTCCACCTGCGCGTAACGGAGGGCTCAGCATGCAGCCTGTATGTTAGTAGTAGTAATTACGAGGAGGAGGACGTACGGTGGGGGTTGTGTTGCTCCAGATGCGGGGGAGGAAGGAGGAGCAGAAGGAGCGGCCGACGGTGTGTGCGCCGGAGAGGATGACCATCTCCTCGGCGGTGAGTGTCTTGTTGGCGAAGCGGTCCACGAGCTGCTGCGCGGTGAAGGTGGGCGGGGGCAGGTTTTTGGTGGCGTCCACGTCGAGGGAGACGTTCCCGTCGCGCCGGCCCGAGGGCACCTGGTACGAGGCCTGCCCGGTGAGGTTGACGCTGTCGCGGGCGGCGAACGCCACGATGTCGGCGCAGGAGACGGTGCCCGCGCAGCTGCTCTCCACGGCGGCCTTGGCGGCGTCGATCACCTCGAAGCCCCGCAGGCTGGGCTTGTTCGGCGCCGCGTCGCGCTCCGCCGTGCCGTTGGCGGACACGAGCAGCACCGACGCGTCACAGCCCTGGAAACGCAAATAGCCAGCTAGCTCAGTTAATTAAAAAGAAAAAAAAACCGGAAGGCGGGGGATGTAGGAGCCGGGCGACACGTACGTTGACGAAGCAGTCGTGGAAATGGAGGCGGATGAGGCCGGCGGCGATGCCGGAGTCGTTGGCGAAGGCGGCCGCGACGGCCTGCTGGACCAGCGTCTCGGCGTTGGGGCAGGTGGTGTTGTAGAACCCCACCTGCAGCTGCCCGCGGACGATCGCCGGCAGCACCGCCAGCAGGGCAACCATGGCAGCTACCACGACGCGACCCATCATTATCTCCGATTGGCCTCTCTCTGGCTAATAAAGCCTACCTAGACTATTAGAGTTACAGAGAGACAATGCACATCGACCGATCACATGGATGGGGCTAGCTGTTGGACGGGGTTTTATAGATCAAGCAGGGTATTTGTATATATATATATATATACGGCCAGCACGGTATTTGAGGCGAGTCCATGAGGACAGGTAGAGCCTCACGACACGCACCTGCTATTTGCCGAATTAAAGCTGTCCATATTATTCATTCATGCTACCGCACAGGGTTCCATGTGTGCTCTTGCTTGCTTACCTGCTTCATCTTTGATTAAATGTACTTAATTGCCAGTTTGTTTCTTTAGATTGGATTTTTCTGTAAGCATTTTGTTTGCTTAAAAGCATCATAAGCTGCTGCAGTACCAGTACTACTGGGATTCTGCATTTGGTCTTCTTTGTGGCGATCTATCGGTCATGATGCGACCAAAAGTAGCAGCCGTGTAGCACAATCAATCCATCCATCCATCCATATATGGTTCCTAAAGCCAGACAAATTGTTTGCCCTAGATGCGGCTCTCTATCTGGAATAATAAAGGAAATGTCATGTGCTTATATTCCTCTGTGCTTACTCTGTACCAATGGTCATGTAGCTTCTTGGCCGCTTTCGCATGGATAGAGATATGCCTGTGTACTTCAAGTTGAGAAACTATAAAGTTATATGGAAGGACCAAAAGCGGTCATGATGCATGACCGGACATAGAAAAAGCTAGCCAGCGTACAACACGTGGTGTAAAGCAAAGATAGATAGCCACAAAGATCAGTGTGCGGCCGGGGAACCAACTGATCGTTCTTCCCATCAGATCGATCGACTCTCACACAAGACACTCGCTTGTTGACTGCTCGATCGGCAGCGTTGAAATATATTATCTAGTCCTTTTCATCAGTTATAACTGTTGGTTGCGTTGCCTAGTGCATACAATTCAATATGGTATCAGAACAGGACGTCTTAGGATCAAATCCTGGAAACACAAAATTTGAAAAAAAACATTGCGGTTCCTCAAAACATACGTCACAACAGGTCAAAAGACGAAAGACGTAGGGTGAGTGTTAAAATATATTGCCTAGCCCTTTTTATCAGTTAGGACTGTTGGTTACATTATTGGCTAGTGCATGCAATTCAATAGGTAGCGCTTTACCACTGTGTACATGCTTGCGCCGCATTATTGCATGCCTCTTACTCTTGTCTTTGCCACATGTATGTGTATGTTTTCTCCAAGTTGAAAACTGACAGAATGATTCCAAGACCACCTTCTCAAGACATCTCGCTCGCCTTTAGCAAAGCGCGTAATTCTACCACTCCTGCATCGCATGCATGGTGATTGCACTGCTTTAGTTTTGGCCGGCCTGTTGTTCCAGCTTCTCCTCAACCCTTCAGCACACGCTACATATATATAACGACATGTTTGGATATACAAGAGGCGCCTAATCCACTTTAATACTAGTATAACTACTAGTATAATCCGTTGCCTTCATACAAATGAGCATGCCGGTTGCTTGTTCTGCCAAGCAAGCATCTGATCCTTTTTTTTTCAAGAAGAAGAAGAAGAGAGTCATCACCCGTCCGATTTATATTATATAAAACAAAGCAGTTTTGTATACATCTGATTAGTCTCTGCTTGCTCAGTTTCTCCTGCCACATTGTCTTGTCTGCAGCCTTTGATTTGTTTGCCCTCGATTGTCTCGTCTGCAGCCTTTCATTAGTTTGCCCGTTCTTCGCTTGTGCCAACAAGCGATCGAGCTCCTACTCGCAAGCATAAAACCGCTACTTTTGTACTAGCTAAATTTATAGAATGATGCCATTTTTATTTTTAGGATAGAAAACCACTAGAAATTTTATTTTTCTAAAAAAGATACAAACTGAGGACGAATTGACACCGATTCGGATAGGAGGGACCCGTTAGCCCAGGCCAATTGCTGATGTGTGGACTGGGTCCTATTTGTTAGCCCACATTAAGAATCAAAATATCCCAAAACAAATAAAAATCTCCCCTCTCTTCTCTTTCCTCCTCATCTCTCTAACCACAGCCGGTAGCACTATGTATGGCGACCACACGGGATGGCGGAGGAGCACGCGAGTGAGGCCTGTGTACGATAATAAAAATGAATATGGGGAAAAGTCATCTACGCCACCAAACAATTCTATTATTAATGATTTAGAAGCTTTAGCGGAAGTTAGCCTTTTGACTGCACATGAGATTAAGCTTAAAAACCAATCAAATGCGGAAATTGCCAGACTTCTTCGAGAGGAAGAACTCAAATGGTACCAACGCTCTAAAGCTAAATTCATCCTTAAAGAAGATGTGAATATAAGATAGTTGCATGTTGTTGCCAATAGCAAGCATAAGAAGAGACTTATTCACTCTTCAGTTCAGGATGAAGGTACGATTGAAGGTCAGGAGCATCTAAATCTTATATTACAACATACTACAAATCCTTGTTTAGGGCATCGCCGGAAAACTCTTTTTCATTGGATGAGTCCCAGACAGAGAATATTCCCTAGGTTTTTGTTGAGAAAAACAACTTTTTGACTGCACCTTACTCTGAGGAGGAGGTCAAGAAAGCTTCAGGACCTAATGGCTTTCCAGCGGAATTTTATCAGAAATCATTGAAGTTTATCAAGGAGGATCTGATGCACTTGTTTGAGATTTTGCAAGTTGGTCAGTTAGACCTTTTTAGACTTAATTTTGGCAACATAATTTTACTACCTAAGGTTACTAATGCAGAAAGTATACAAAGTATCGCCCAATCTGCCTTCTTAATGTCAGTTTTAATTTTTTTACAAAAGTTGCTATGATTAGACTAAACTCTGTAGCTGATCATATTGTACGCCCTTCTCAAACTACTTTCATGCCAGGGAGAAACATCCTAGATGGTGTAGTAATCCTGCATGAAACGATCCATAAATTACACTCAAAGAAATTAAATGGGGTGTTGTTCAAGATTGATTTTGAGAAGGCCTATGATAAATTTAATTGATCTTTTCTGTAGCAAACACTCCATATGAAAGGATTTTAGGGGGAGTGGTGTGCTTTCATCTAGTATTTTGTGTGTGGAGGAAGTGTTGCCATAAATGTTGTTAGGAATAGACAAGTTGTATTCCTCTGGGGGCCAAAGGCCACAATATATAGTACAGGTACAGGGCAAATATGCAGGAAGCCCCCTAACATATGGGGGAAATACAAGATACAGATATATACATCTAACACCCCCCCCCTCAAACTCATGGTGGATCCACAACACTGAGTTTGGATAGTAAGAAATCATGCTGCGCTCTGGTCTGTGCCTTCGTGAAGAAGTCCGCCAACTGTAAAACTGAAGGCACATACTGAAGCGCAACAACCTGAGCACGTGTATAGAAGGCATCAACACTAATATGCTTGGTAAGCTCATGATTGACCGGATCACGTGCAACACTAATAGCACCTGTACTGTCAGACAAAACCAGACTGGGTGTGGTAATCGAGACCCCAAAATCCGCAAGTAACCACCGTAACCAGGTCACCTCAGCAGTCAACAAGGCCATAGCACGCAACTCAGCCTCAACACTCGAACGGGAAACCGCTATGCTTTCTTCGTCTTCCGTGCAATGAGAGAACCACCAAGAAACACACGATGGCGTAAAGTGAACGGCGATCCGAAGGATCACTCGCCCGTAGCGTCCGAATAACCGAGCTGGAGAGAGCTGGAACGAGGAAATAAAAGGCGACAGTGATCGTACACGAAGATAACGAAGAACACGGAGAAGATGACTATAGTGAAGCAGTGGTAGGAGCGAAACAAACCGACTCGAATATGAACAGGATAAGAGATGTCGGGACGAGTGACGCAAGATAAACAAGGCTCCCAACAAGATGGCGATAACGCGTCGGATCGAAGAGGATCACCATCGATAAGTTGAAGCTTAACATTAAGCTCCATAGGGGTCTCAACAGTGCGCTCATCCCCAAGAGCAGCACGAGCAATAAGATCCTGAATATACTTTTCCTGAGAGATGTAAAAGCCATCAGAAGTGGAGGAAACCTCAATCCCAAGAAAGTATCGAAGAGGACCAAGATCAGTCATAAGAAACTGATCACGAAGACGAGCCTTAACAAAGGCTATATACTCAGGATCATCACCGGTAATGATCATATCATCAACATAGAGAAGAAGAAGAGTGCGTCCACGAGGAGAAGTGTGAACAAACAACGCTGGATCATGAGCACTAGGGGAGAAACCAGCAGCTGTCACTACAGAAGCAAAGCTCTCAAACCAGGCACGAGGGGCCTGTTTGAGACCATAAAGAGAACGTCGAAGGCGACAAACCATCCCCTCAGGAACAGAGTACCCAGGAGGAGGCTGCATATAAACCTCCTCACGCAACTCACCATTGAGAAAGGCATTCTGAACATCAAGCTGGGACACGGACCAGTGACGAACAGAAGCAACAGCAAGAAGAGTACGCACAGTGGTCATGTGAGCGACAGGAGCAAAGGTCTCATCATAGTCACGACCATGCTCCTGCTGAAAACCACGAGCCACAAGACGCGCTTTATAGCGCTCAAGAGATCCATCAGAGCGAGTCTTAATCTTATAGACCCACTTACATGTGATAGGACGAACACCGGGAGGAGGAGAAACAAGATCCCAGTGCCGGTCGCTCAAGCGCAGCAATCTCCTCGGCCATGGCCATGCCATTCAGGATGATGCTCGGCATCCCGATAAGAGGTCGGCTCGGAGGCAACAGAAAGACCATACCTTGACTAGGAGAGTAACGGTTGGGGGCACGGCGTGACGAGGGGCAGTAGAGGGAAGATCATCGAGGAAGAAGGCGGCGAGAGACGACAAGGAAGAAGAGGGAATAGTAGAGGAAGACTCCGGAGAACGAGGAGAACTAGGAGAACTAGACGGGGAAGAAGAGGACGGTATCGAAGAAGAGACATCAGGGGGAGGAGATCCTGAAGAAGACACAATAGGGGTAGAAGGAGGTGTGTCAGGAAAGAGAAGAAAAGAGATATCTTCCACCGGGTAAGTACCAGCGGTGGGACGCGGATAGAAAGGACGCGTCTCATCAAAAGTAACATCACGAGAGATACGCATCCGACGACCAACAGGGTCCCAACAGCGATAGCCCTTATGCTCATCATCGATCCGAGGAAGACACACTCAACGGTGGCGGTCAGTTTGGTGCGTTCGCGAGGAGCAAGGAGAACATAGCAAACACAACCAAACAAGCGAAGCATGGAGTAATCTGGAGACTGTCCAGAGAGGCGCTCAAGAGGGATACCACCCTGCAAGGCAGCAGTAGGCTGAATATTGATGAGGTAAGCCGACAGCCTCAGCCTAGAAATGCGGCGGGAGAGAAGAAGCAATCATCATAGCGCGAGTGGTCTCAAGAAGATGGCGATGCTTACGCTCAGCAACGCCATTCTAGGCATGTGCGCCAGGACAGGAGAACTGAGCAAGAGTGCCCTGATCAGCAAGAACACCTCGCAACATCTGGGAGATATACTCACCAGCAGAATCAGCACGAAACACACGGATGGGGGTAGAATATTGAGTACGAACCATGGCCGCAAAACGCTGGTATATGGAGAGCACCTCACTACGAGAGCGCATAAAATACAACCAAGTGTACCGAGAAAAATCATCGATGAATAAAATATAGTAGTGATGGCCCCTTCGAGCGAAGAGCGGACCCCAAACATCGGAATGAACTAAATCAAAAGGTCGCTGAGATACAGACGCGCTAGTAGGATAGGGAAGCTGAATCTGTTTACCCAACCTACAGCCCTGACAATGCAAAGACCCATCTCCTGAGACAGACCCCAGAAGACCACGATGAACTAATGACGACAGGCGAGAGTCACAGAGGTGACCAAGACGATGATGCCACTGCTGAAAGGAGCTGGTAGTAGAGGCGACAACCGGAGAAGAACTGGCAGATGAAGTGGCAGCGGAAGGAACGCGAAGCCAGTCTAACTCCCAAAGTCCAGAAGAATCACGGCTGCGAGGGCCAGCTCCAACCAGGGCCTGGGTGTCGTACGACGCTGCTTTCGGGACCTCCACCGACATTGGACCTCCAGCCGACGACATTGGACCTCCACAGCCGACGCTTACGCCCACGAGCGATCGCTGCTCGCCTCGGGACCTCCACGGACTCCCTTTGTCCACACGCAGTACGCGCCTGCTCCCGCCCGTCACGAGTACTCCCGGCCTTGACGCGACGCGCCCGATACTCCTGTCCACGCCAGTGACGCGACGCCTTACGTCGATGCGAGTACTCCTGGTTCCCCTGGCGGACGCGTCCCCATCGGTACTCACAGCTCGCCTTGTGCTCGTCGGCCCTTTGCACCGGCGTGCACCCGGCGACCTCTGCTGGCGCGTTGTTCTCGGCAGCTGCCGCCTATCGATTTTCGTCTGTTTCGGTCCGGATCAATTAGATCTGCATCTAGATCTGATTAAAAAAAATGTCTTCTTCATCAGGCTATGTCGCGATTCCTCGCTGCCTGGTGATATTTGATGGCGCGAATTACCCTGATTTTGCTGCCTTTATGCGCGTTCACATGCGCGGTCTCCGTCTTTGGGGTGTGCTCTCCGGCGAGGTCCCCTGTCCGCCGTGCCCCCTGCTCCTGTGGCTCCTCTGCCTCCGACGCCGATTGTGCTTGCTGCTGATGCTTCTCAGGAGGCCAAGGATGCTGCTCAGAGCGCTGATGATATTGCTGTTGCTGCCTATGACCTGAAGTTCAAGCAATATTCTGCTGATCTCGAGTCCTATCGCCACGCTCTGACTGCCTACACTCAGTGGGTCGATGAGGATGCTCGTGCTGCTGCTGTTCTCACCTCCGATTACCTCAAGATGTCTTCTGAGTTCATGAGTCTCCTCACTGCTTTCGGTGGGCCCATCTTCGTCAGCGCTATCAGCCGTCTGGGGATGCTCTTTACCTGTCTGTGGTTCGCCAGGAGCATGCTCTTCAGCAAGGTGATTCCACTATTGATGAGTTTTATACTCAGAGTGCTGCTATCTGGCGTCGACTGATTCTCTTCGCACTGCTGTTGTGGCACTGCTCGTCTTTGTCGGTTGTGCTTTCGGACTTGGAGTTTCACCGCATCTATGAGTTTCATCTCGCCGCCAGGAGTTTGAGCCCCGGCGTGCTCAGCTGAATGCTCGTGGTCGTGTTCCGCTCTCTGAGGTGTTGTCTGAGCTTCGGGCTGAGGAGACCCGTCTCCGTGGTGCTGGTCTTCTTGCGGTTCCATTCCAGGGAGGTCCCGAGGCAGAGCAGCGTCCCGTACGTGCGTGAACAAGCCGAAGATCAGATCCAATCGGAGAGCAGAACAATACGAGGCGACAGCGGCCGGACGCGGCGGCGGAGAACCGGGGCGGGCGACGGCGACGCAACGAGAGGAGAGAACCCTAAGGCTCTGATACCATGTTAGGAATAGACAAGTTATATTCCTCTGGGGGCCAAAGGCCACAATATATAGTACAGGTACAGGGCAAATATGCAGGAAGCCCCCTAACATATGGGGGAAATACAAGATACAGATATATACATCTAACAAATGTCAACGATGACACTGGCAAATATTTCCAGACCAAGAAAGGACAAAGGCAAGGGGATTCATTATCGCATATACTATTTAACATAGGGGCTGATATGTTGGCTATCCTTATTGAGAGAGCCAAGGCTGATGGACTGGTTCCGCATCTGGATGGTGGAATCTCTATTCTTCAATATGCTGATGATACAATCTTATTTATGGAGCATGACCTGGAGAAAGCTAAGAATCTGAAATCAATATTATCAGCATTTGAGCAACTCTTTGAATTAAAAATTAACTTTCATACGAGTGATTTGTATTGTTTTGGAGAGGCTAAAAACGATGCCCTCCTTTATGCTGAACTTTTCGGCTATGGCCAGGGGCAATTTCCAATCAATTATCTAGGAATACCGATCCATTATCGATGTCTCCTGATTACTGAATGGAAACTCGTTGAGGAAAGACTTCAGAAAAGTCTTAATAGCTAGAAAGGTAAATTGTTATCCCTTGGTGGAAGACTTGCACTCATTAATTCAGTACTCACTAATATGGTACTATATATGATCTTGTTTTCCAGCTACCAAAAGGTGTCTTGACAAAAGTGGATTATTTCCGCTTAATATTCTTTTGGCAGGGGATAGTGAGAAAAAATATCGACAGGCTAGATGGAATGAGGTTTCCCGACCCAAAGAATATGGTGGACTAGGCATACATGATTTGCAAGTCAAAAACACCGCACTACCGGGTAAATGGCTTTTCAAACTTCTTATAGAAGGAGTCTGGCAAATCATTCTATGGAGGAAGTATGTTGGCTCGAAATCTGTGTCTCAAGTTGTTTGGAAACCTGGTGATTCACATTTTTGGGCTAGACTAATGGCATCCAAAAAACATTTCTTCTGATGTGGTGCCTTCAAGATTAAGGATGGATCACACGTTAGATTCTGGGAAGATAAATATCTAGGACAAAGCCCTCTTCGTGGCTCTAAATTCGATCATTAGGCACAAAGGGGATACAATTTCCACGGTAATGGAAAATAATACTCCTAATGTGTCTTTCGGAAGGAGTGTCATAGGCCCTAGACTGGTGTCTTGGAACAATCTTTTATTAAGATTATCCATGATATAGTTGTCCAAGGGTGTGGACGAATTCAAATGGAAATTACTATAAAGTGGTAAATTTTCTGTTGATTCCATGTATAGAGCTTTGATCCAACCTGATATTCCAGTCGATGATAATAGTAAAATTTGGAAGATGAAAATATCCCTTAAAACAAAGATTTTCTCTTGGTATCTCCGTAAAGAGGTCATTTTCACAAAAGATAATCTTGTTAGGAGAAATTGTCATGGAAGTATACAATGCGTTTTTGTCACCGTAATGAGACAATACGTCATTTATTTTTCCAACGTAAATTTACTCGTGCTATATGGTCAATTATCCAAATAGCCTCTAGTTTATCTCCTCCACCTTCGGTAGCCAATGTATTTGGCAATTGGATGAATGAGATTAAGAATAAATATGAGACTTTATTTAGGGTGGGAGCGTTTGTCATTATTTGGTCGCTTTGACTATGTAAAAATAACATTTTTTTAATAACATTGTGTCTTCTCCCTTGCAGGTTATCTATCGAGCCACGACGATCCTTCGATCATGGACCACTATTCAATGTATGGAGTTTTGTGACTTGTTTGCGAAGGGTTGTATGTGATTGAAGGACACTACGAGGGATATCTTCTTCCGGCATAGATGGCAGCGTGATTTACGGATAGATCAGCCATAGCGCGTTTGGAGGACTTCTTTTTACCATTATTTGTAATTCTGGTACTTTTGCTCTGGACTCGAGTTGTGTGCTTGATCGGCTGTGTGCATGCTAACTATGCAGAGGCCGGGTGTAAACTTACTATTAAGTAATAAACCGCCCATTTCAAAAAAAAAATCTATACACAATTCCCATTGTATAGGGAGGCATCGACCGGTCGGCACCTGACCGAACCGACCAGGTGTGCCCGACGCGCGAATCAACCACACATATCCTTCCCTGACGCGTGCCCCCGCCTGAATAGCTTCTTCGTCAGCCGCTACAGACTGAGTGAGTGAGCGTGGCGGGGAAGCCAGAGCGAGGCCCGCCCCACCTCTGGTGAGCTACCCCTCAACAGACCTTCTACGATGGCCGACGCAGTGCGAGGGAGCAAGCGGAGGTGGGGGCCAGAGCGAGAGATCGAGCACCGCAACATGGTCGTTTGTTTCCTCCTCCCGGCGAGCTCTCCTATAAGTATACCTTCTTCTCCGAAGCCTTGCGAGGGAGCTGTTAGCAAAATAATCACGCTCGACGCTGGTAAGGCGCCATGTGCACGTATTTCTGATTGAGTCCGAGTCGTATTATTATAAACCGATTTTGTACCCGGGTCGGCATCGTGTTGGATGTAGAGTAGAACTAGTCTACGTACGTTGCATTGGACGCTGAGCGTCACCGAGTCGGACCAGGTGTGGTCTCTTGTCCTAATATAAATAATATAAAGTCCATACACCGATACCTTGTAACATGTGAAAAAATCAATCAAAGAAACTAACAGGAGCGTTATGCACCTGTGACGATACATTGTTTTTTCCCACCTACGTGCTCGATCGTGAGTTGTGAGGTTTGATCAACTAGCTAGCTCAAGGCTATTCCGGCTGATTGTTTTCTACGTGCGCGACTCGCTAGAAGTCTTTATCACCGTCACGCTGGACTGCACTCAGCGTTTGGGGCTGGGCCAACAATTGGTATCAGAGTCTCGTGGAGGATCTCCTAGTAACGGGAGGTCATGACGGGCAAGGAGTTAGGCGAGTACTCCGGTGCGGCTGCGGGTGCATCGGTGTCGTCGCAGTACCCGCGATATGATCGCGTCAACTACACGACGTGGGCGAAATAGATGGAGTGGGCCATGGAGGGCAACGACATCTGGGAGGCTGTCGATCCCGGCGGCGACGAGTTCAAGAAGGGCGCGTCGAAGTACCGCAAGGACCGACAGGCACTCACGGCCATCGGCTCCGTGGTGCCGGCGGACGTGATGTAGCACCTGATCTCGAAGGTCTCTGCAAAGGAGGTGTGGGAGACACTCAAGACGTTGAATCTTGGGCACGAGCGCGTCCATAGGACGACCCTACAATACGAGAACTTGGAGATGGTAGGAGATGAGACGCTGGACGCTTTTGCCTCGAGGGTAGCCACAATTGGCAACGGGATTCGTGCGCAAGGTGAGAAACTTGAAGAGATCTCAGTCGTAATGTGTTTCCTACGCACGCCGCCGCCACGGTACATATCTGTGGTGTCGGCAATCGAGAAATGCGTTGATCTCACCACCCTCACTATGGATGACCTGGTTGGACGGTTCAAGGCGCATGACGAGCGGATGAAAATCACCTACGGCGACGCAAATCAAGATGAGCACCTCATGCTTACACATGCCCAGTGGCAGGCAATGGTCGCCAAGGAGAGGAGCGATAAAGCATCTGGCAGTGGCGATGGTTCGGTCCCGGCGAAGAATTCGGACAGCAAGCCAAAGAAGCCAAAGAAGAAATTCGACAAGAAGAATCTTCGCTGCCATAAGTGCAATCAGATCGGGCACTTCAAATCGGAGTGTCCCAACCGTTCAAAGGAGAAGTCTCTCATGGCGAAGGAAGGATATGATGGACCGATGATGCTCATGCTCGAAGATTGCGAGTTAATGACCACCAAGGAATCAACTCCTCAGGAGTCTGCTACGGAGATCATCACGCTCGTGGATGAGAAGGTCGATTCGGCGATGGGTCGAAGGTGGAGATTGCAGGACGAGACACTGTCTTGTTTGAGTTGAAGGATGGAGGTCACAAGGTACTCACTGACGTGTACTATATTCTCAAGCTTAAGACCAACATTATTAGTCTTGGTCAGCTCGCGGAGCGTGGATGCAAGATCGTGTTGGAGGACGAGTTCCTGTGGGGATATGACCGCCAAAGCCAGCTCATCATGAAGGCCGAGAGGTCGAAGAATAGACTCTACGTCCTCAATCTCAATCGGGCGGATCCATTGTGTTTGATGACAAGCATGGAAGACTCGGCATGGAAGTGGCATGCACACTACAGACATCTTAATTTCTAGGCTCTACGACAACTTGGACAAAAGGAGATGGTACGTGGCTTACCGTCTGTTGATCATGTTAAGCAGGTGTGCGACGGTTGCCTCATTGGGAAGCAAAGACGAGCCCCATTTACAAGGGAGGGACAATATCGAGCAAGTAAGGTTCTTAAGTTGGTGCATGAATACTTATGCGGACCAATCACGCCGGCGACCCCCACCGGGAACAAGTACTTTTTGCTCATCGTCGACGACTTCAGTAGGTATATGTGGGTTGTGTTGCTGAAGAGTAAGGATCAAGCTTTGCAAGCGTTCAGGATTGTGAAGATGGCGGCCGAGGTGGAGTGCGAGGAAAAGTTGAAGGCCCTCCGTACCGATCGGGGTGGGGAGTTCAAATCCAATAAATTCAAGGAGTTTTGCGAAGCTCATGGGATCCAGCGGTACCTTATCGCGCCATATTCACCACAGCAAAACGGTGTTGTGGAGAGAAGGAACCAAACCGTGGTGGCCATGGCACGTAGAATGATGAAAAGCAAAGGCGTGTCGGGCAGGTTTTGGGGCGAGGCGGTCACGACGACCGTCTATTTGCTGAATAGGGCGCCAACTAAGAGCGTGGTTGGTATGAAACCGTACGAAGCATGGTACAGATGCAAGCCCTCGGTTGATCATCTTCGCACTTTTGGGTGCGTGGCGCATGTGAAGACGGTGACCGGGCATACTAGCAAGTTGACGAATCCAAATACTCCAATGGTCATGATCGGCTATGAAGCCGGTTCGAAGGCGTATCACACGTACAATCCAGTGAAAAGACAGTTGGTGGTGACGCGCGACGTCGTCTTCGAGGAGGAGAAATCATGGAATTGGGGCTCCGCGAAACCGGTACAATCAATTTCTGATGAAATATTTACTGTAGTCTATAGTGATTCGCATGCAGATGATCAAGAAACAGTGTCCCGTGTCGTTACGGATTTAGGTGCTGGTTCAGAAGATGGAGGTCCGTAAGCGAGCAGCAGAAGCGCTACGCCTGAAGACGTCTCTCCGCGTGGGAGTCCCGGCACGATCAGCAGCTCACGCGCTGCACCTGGAGGCTCGGCGTCGCCATCCAGTCCACGCGCGGACGAGAGCCCTGGCGCAAGTGGCCCATTAGCTGCACACTCCCGTCCAGGAGGGACTAGCGGCAATCCAGAAGTGGACCGCGGGCGACGATGTCACGTCGCCAACATGCAGTACACCGACAGAAACTGTAGGATATTCAGTAGACGCTGAAATAAGTACTACGTCAGCTTCCGCGTCTCCTCCAAGTGCACAGGAAGAAAGGAGACGGCCGCCTACTCCAGAAAAATTCCGAAGTGTACTGGAATTGTATCCGCCGGAGACCCTTCATACAGCGCGTGCGCGAGGGAGAGGACAAGGTCGGTATTTACTCACCAAGGATCCGACGAAATTCGAGGACGCTAATACGGAGGAATGTTGGCATCATGCTATGGATGAGGAGTTGGGATCGATCAAAGACAATGATACATGTGAGCTTGTCGATCTACCCAACAATCACAAGGCCATAGGGCTCAAGTGGGTGTACAAGATCAAGAAGGATGCTGAAGGGAAGTTAGTGAAACACAAAGCTCGACTAGTTGCCAAGGGGTAAGTGCAAGAGCAAGGTGTGGATTTCAAAGAAGTGTTCGCTCTTGTTGAAAGGATGGAATCGGTGAGATTACTTATCGCTCTCGCTTCTCAAGAATCTTGGAAATTGCATCACATGGATGTGAAATCCGTGTTTTTGAATGGGGAGTTAGAAGAAGAAGTTTATGTGAAGCAACCACCGGGATACATAAAAGAGGGAGAAGAACACAAGGTTTTGAAGCTACATAAGGCGTTGTACGGGCTACGGCAAGCCCCTCCGGCGTGGAACATCAAGCTTGATCGTACATTGATCTCTCTCGGATTCGAGAAGAGCCCACTGAAGCATGCGATGTATAAGCGAGGTAAAGGAAGGGACATCTACTAGTTGGCATCTATGTTGATGATCTATTGATAACAGGAGCGGATGAGAAGGAGATTGCAAAGTTCAAGCTACAGATGAAGGAGTTATTCAAGATGAGTGATCTAGGCTTGTTGAGCTACTACCTTGGGATCGAGGTACATCAAAAGTTGGGTGAGATCACGCTATGCCAAGAGGCATATGCAAAGAATATACTCGAGAAGTGTGGCATGGAAGAGTGCAATCCAACTCATGTTCGATGGAACCTCGTCTTAAACCGAGCAAAAGGAGTGAGGCGCATGCGGTTGATGCGACGGAGTATAGGAGTGTGGTTGGAAGTTTGAGGTATCTCATTAACACAAGAATGGACTTGGCCTATTCCGTTGGCTATCTGAGTCGCTTCATGGAAGCACCCACAATGGAGTATTGGACAGCCGTGAAGCATATACTCAGGTATATCGAAGGTACTACAAACTTTGGTATTGTCTACTGGAAAGAGAAGGAGGAGGTGAAGCTACTTGGCTACAGTGATAGCGACATGGCAGGCGATATTGACGACCGTAAGAGTACCTCGGGCGTAGCATATTTTTTAGGAAGAAGCATAGTAAGTTGGCTATCACAAAAGCAAAAAGTGGTGGCACAGTCATCATGTGAAGCTGAGTATATTGCGGCTGCAACTGCGGCGTGTCAAGGTGTGTGGCTAAGGAGTCTACTCGGTGATCTCACAAATCGGAAGGCGGAACGAGTGGTGCTCAATATTGACAACAAGTCTATAATTTCGTTGTGCAAGAATCCGGTGCATCATGACAGGAGTAAGCACATTGATACGAAGTATCACTACATACGACAGTGTGTAGAGGAGAGCAAGATTAAAGTCAACTATGTTTGCACCGATGATCAGCTTGCGGAAATTCTAACCAAATCTCTGGGACGAGTGAAGTTTGCGGAGATGCGAGAAAGGATTGGCGTTCGAGCTGTGAAGACGAGCACATCCTGCTTAGGGGGTGATTGTTAGCAAAATAATCACGCCCGACGCCGGTACGGCGTCATGTGCACGTATTCCCGATTGAGTCCGAGTCATATTAGTATAAACCGGTTTTGTATCCGGATCCGCGTCATGTTGGATGTAGAGTAGAACTAGTCTACGTACGTCGCGTTGGACGCTGAGCATCACTGAGTCGGACCAGGTGTGGTCTCTTGGTCTAATATTACCTTGTAACGTGTGAAAAAATCAATCAAGGAAACTAAGAGAGGCGATACACACGTGTAGCGATACATTGTTTTTTCCCACCTATGTGCTTGTGAGGTTTGATCAGCTAGCTAGCTCGAGGCTATTTCGGCTAATTGTTTTATATATGCACGACTCGCCGGAAGTCTTTATCACCGTCACGACAGACTACACTCGGCGTTTAGGGTTGGACCAACAGGAGCGAGTGAAGACGAAGGACAGAACGAGGGACCGACCACCACAACACGACCGTCTGTTTCTCCTCGCCAGAGAGCTCCCCCATAAGTATTTCTTCTTCTCCGGTGTGGTGCGAGCGAGCGAACGACGACGTGGAGAATCCAGCACTGCAGCTTCTCGGATCTGCCTCCTCTTCGTCTTCACTTGTCCTCTGATTCGTCTTCATGATCCAAGACGAGCCCAACCTTCTTCCCTAGCACAAATCGAAGCTCCTTTGTCTGAACCATGGCCCCTGCAAAGAAATTGGTTCCTGATAGGCAGAAGAAGGGAAATCAAGAGCTGCTGGGGACGAGATCATCTCCTCAGTTCAATCGTCCTCCATCTCCTGTTAAGAATCAATCTGTTAGCTATAGAGGTAAAACAACCTAGCACGATCTGTACGCAGCTAGCTCTATCTCTATTTGCTCTTTCGGCCGATCGATGTACTAGACGTGAGAAACAACAGCACAGACAAAAGATTTGTGTTTTCTCTTTTTCCCCCTTCCCTGGGTTTTTCTCATATATTTATAACAGAAATTACAAGACACCAAACCGGACACGAACTAGTACTCATAGACTAGTAAGACTCACATACGGCAATACCTGTCATACTTCAAACCTAACTCAACTAGGACTCAAACTAGACTACCTTACGTTGTAAATGATCACCCGGTCTCAATAGGAGCCGGACAAGTTTGACTAATTCCAACAATCTCTCCCTAATCCAAACTTGTCTATTCTCGGACTCGCACCACGATAAATCTAATTGGCTCTCCCCAATTTTGACTTGGCGAATTTCACGGACCAACTCAAATATGATCTGGACTACCCAGCCACGCTAGCAACCTTGTGGAATCGCACCACCCGTGGAACACACCGTCCACCCTAGCGCAATACATGCCGACCTCCTGGCGTGGACTAGACCATCCACTTCGGCCTCATGAAGAGACATGTCCTCATGGAAGAGACTCCCCTTCACTGGTTTACCGCCCCCTTCACACTTGAACTTAATCCTCTCGGCGAGACACATAGACGCCCTGGACTAGACTGACAAAAAAAACAGACTCTACTAACATTAAAGAAAACTAAGACACGACCTTTAACTTCGTAGCAACTTTACCATCATAGCAATGCTGGTCCATCCTCCGCACACGCCATGTTGAGTATCCCGTGCTCCTTCGGTTCTTTCCGCCGATTGGTGCAATACCGTTTGATGTGACCAAACTCTTGAAAATTCCAGCACTGCACCCTTGATTTAGCATGACATCTACGCTCCCTTGCTATCCACTCCGATCTTGTCAAGAGAAGTTGATCATCATCTTTTTCATCAGCAGAACCACGTAACTTTTCCTCATGAGCCTTCAACCTTCCGGTAACCTCCTCCATGCTATCCACTCCGATCTTGTCAAGAGAAGTTGATCATCATCTTTTTCACCAGCAGAACCACATAACTTTTCCTCATGAGCCTTCAACCTTCCGGTAACATCCTCCATGGTCATCGTCTTGAGATTGCCAAATTGCTCAATTGCGGATGAAATCTCGAGAAACTTTGGTGGTACGGCCTGAAGAAATTTCCTCACGGAGTTTGACTCCTCGAATTTTTCTCCAAGCAAGCGTATCTCATTGGTGATCGTCGTCATCCTCAGAGCAAAGTCATCAACCGATTCTATGTCCTTCATCTGGAGCCTATCGAACTCAGACTTGAGGGTTTGCACCCTCACATCCTTGATGCGATCGTCACCTAGGCGATTGATCTTGATCGTCTCCCAAGCTTCTGCGGACGTCTTCTTCTCAGCGATCAATTGAATCATATATTCTGGGATACCTTGATAGATGGCCAACAATGCCTTTTGATCCATCGTATCGTCGGTGGTGCCCTTGACATCCTCCAGCTCCACTACATCCCAGATTTTTGCCGCGCGCATAAACGCCTTCATCTTGATTGCCCAAATCGAGTAGTTGCTCTTCGTCAACATCGGGACCTGGCTAAACGTAATTCCTTCACTTGCAGCCATGATCTTGGTCGTCGCTTCTCCACGCAATCGCAGCGCTCACCCGACGACGTCGAACCTAGCGGCTCTGATACCAATTGTTAGCTATAGAGGTAAAACAACCTAGCACGATCTGTATGCAGCTAGCTCTATCTCTATTTGCTCTTCCGGTCAATCGATGTACTAGACGTGAGAAACAACAACACAGATAAAAGATTTGTGTTTCCTCTTTTTCCCCCTCTGCCCGTGAGCTTCCCTGGGTTTTTCTCATATATTTATAACAGAAATTACAAAACACCAAACCGGACACGAACTAGTACTCCTAGACTAGTAAGACTCACGTACGGCAATACCTGCCATACTTCAAACCTAACTCAACTAGGACTCAAACTAGACTACCTTACGTTGTAAATAATCACCGGTCTCAATAGGAGCCGGACAAGTTTGACTAATTCCAACAATCTCTCCCTAATCCAAACTTGTCTATTCTCGGACTCGCACCACGACAAATATAATTGGCTCTTCCCAATTTTGACTTGGCGAATTTCACGGACCAACTCAAATATGATCTGGACTACCCAGCCACGCTAGCAACCTTGTGGAATCGCACCACCCGTGGAACACACCGTCCACCCTAGCGCAATACATGCCGACCTCCTGGCGTGGACTAGACCATCCACTTCGGCCTCATGTAGAGACAGGTCCTCATTGAAGAGACTCCCCTTCACTGGTTTACCGGCCCCTTCACACTTGAACTTAATCCTCTCGGCGAGACACATAGACGCCCTGGACTAGACTGACAAAAAAAACAGACTCTACTAACATTAAAGAAAACTAAGACACGACCTTTAACTTCGTAGCAACTTCACCATCATAGCAATGCTGGTCCATCCTCCGCACACGCCATGTTGAGTATCCCGTTCTCCTTCGGTTCTTTCCGCCGATTGGTGCAATACCGTTTGATGTGACCAAACTCTTGACAATTCCAGCACTGCACCCTTGATTTAGCATGATGTCCACGCTCCCTTGCTATCCACTCCGATCTTGTCAAGAGAAGTTGATCATCATCTTTTTCACCAGCAGAACCACGTAACTTTTCCTCATGAGCCTTCAACCTTCCGGTAACCTCCTCCATGCTATCCACTCCGATCTTGTCAAGAGAAGTTGATCATCATCTTTTTCACCAGCAGAACCACGTAACTTTTCCTCATGAGCCCTCAACCTTCCGGTAACCTCCTCCATGGTCATCGTCTTGAGATTGCCAAATTGCTCAATTGCGGATGAAATCTCGAGAAACTTTGGTGGTACGGCCTGAAGAAATTTCCTCACGGAGTTTGACTCCTCGAATTTTTCTCCAAGCAAGCGTATCTCATTGGTGATCGTCGTCATCCTCAGAGCAAAGTCATCAACCGATTCTATGTCCTTCATCTGGAGCCTATCGAACTCAGACTTGAGGGTTTGCACCCTCACATACTTGATGCGATCGTCACCCGGGCGATTGATCTTGATCGTCTCCCAAGCTTCTGCGGACGTCTTCTTCTCAGCGATCAATTGAATCATATATTCTGGGATACCTTGATAGATGGCCAACAATGCCTTTTGATCCATCGTATCGTCGGTGGTGCCCTTGACATCCTCCGGCTCCACCGCATCCCAGATTTTTGCCGCGCGCATAAACGCCTTCATCTTGATCGCCCAAATCGAGTAGTTCCTCTTCGTCAACATCGGGACCTGGCCAAACGTAATTCCTTCACTTGCAGCCATGATCTTGGTCGTCGCTTCTCCACGCAATCGCAGCGCTCACCCGACGACGTCGAACCTAGCGGCTCTGATACCAATTGTTAGCTATAGAGGTAAAACAACCTAGCACGTGTATGCAGCTAGCTCTATCTCTATTTGCTCTTCCGGCCAATCGATGTACTAGACGTGAGAAACAATAGCACAGACAAAAGATTTGTGTTTCCTCTTTTTCCCCCTTTGCCCGTGAGCTTCCCTGGGTTTTTCTCATATATTTATAACAGAAATTACAAGACACCAAACCGGACACGAACTAGTACTCCTAAATTAGTAAGACTCACGTACGGCAATACCTGCCATACTTCAAACCTAACTCATCTAGGACTCAAACTAGACTACCTTACATTGTAAATAATCACCCGGTCTCAATAGGAGCCGGACAAGTTTGACTAATTCCAACAATCTCTCCCTAATCCAAACTTGTCTATTCTCGGACTCGCACCACGACAAATCTAATTGGCTCTCCCCAATTTTGACTTGGCGAATTTCACGGACCAACTCAAATATGATCTGGACTACCCAGCCATGCTAGCAACCTTGTGGAATCGCACCACCCGTGGAACACACCGTCCACCCTAGCGCAATACATGCCGACCTCCTGGCGTGGACTAGACCATCCACTTCGGCCTCATGTAGAGACAGGTCCTCATTGAAGAGACTCCCCTTCACTGGTTTACCGCCCCCTTCACACTTGAACTTAATCCTCTCGGCGAGACACATAGACGCCCTGGACTAGACTGGCAAAAAAAACAGACTCTACTAACATTAAATAAAACTAAGACACGACCTTTAACTTCGTAGCAACTTCACCATCATAGCAATGCTGGTCCATCCTCCGCACACGCCATGTTGAGTATCCCGCTCTCCTTCGGTTCTTTCCGCCGATTGGTACAATACCGTTTGATGTGACCAAACTCTTGACAATTCCAACACTGCACCCTTGATTTAGCATGATGTCCACGCTCCCTTGCTATCCACTCCGATCTTGTCAAGAGAAGTTGATCATCATATTTTTCACCAGCAGAACCACGTAACTTTTCCTCATGAGCCTTCAACCTTCCGGTAACCTCCTCCATGCTATCCACTCCGATCTTGTCAAGAGAAGTTGATCATCATCTTTTTCACCAGCAGAACCACGTAACTTTTCCTCATGAGCCTTCAACCTTCCGGTAACCTCCTCCATGGTCATCGTCTTGAGATTGCCAAATTGCTCAATTGCGGATGAAATCTCGAGAAACTTTGGTGGTACGGCCTGAAGAAATTTTCTCACGGAGTTTGACTCCTCGAATTTTTCTCCAAGCAAGCGTATCTCATTGATGATCGTCGTCATCCTCAGAGCAAAGTCATCAACCGATTCTATGTCCTTCATCTGGAGCCTATCGAACTCAGACTTGAGGGTTTGCACCCTCACATCCTTGATGCGATCGTCACCCAGGCGATTGATCTTGATCGTCTCCCAAGCTTCTGCGGACGTCTTCTTCTCAGCGATCAATTGAATCATATATTCTGGGATACCTTGATAGATGGCCAACAATGCCTTTTGATCCATCGTATCGTCGGTGGTGCCCTTGACATCCTCCGGCTCCACCGCATCCCAGATTTTTGTCGCGCGCATAAACGCCTTCATCTTGATCGCCCAAATCGAGTAGTTGCTCTTCGTCAACATCGGGACCTGGCCAAACGTAATTCCTTCACTTGCAGCCATGATCTTGGTCGTCGCTTCTCCACGCAATCGCAGCGCTCACCCGACGACGTCGAACCTAGCGGCTCTGATACCAATTGTTAGCTATAGAGGTAAAACAACCTAGCACGATCTGTATGCAGCTAGCTCTATCTATATTTGCTCTTCCGGCCAATCGATGTACTAGACGTGAGAAACAACAGCACAGACAAAAGATTTGTGTTTCCTCTTTTCCCCCCTCTGCCCGTGAGCTTCTCTGGGTTTTTCTCATATATTTATAACAGAAATTACAAGACACCAAACCGGACACGAACTAGTACTCTTAGACTAGTAAGACTCACGTACGGCAATACCTGCCATACTTCAAACCTAACTCAACTAGGACTCAAACTAGACTACCTTACGTTGTAAATAATCACCCGGTCTCAATAGGAGCCGGACAAGTTTGACTAATTCCAACACAATCAACAGAGATTGAAGCAAAGAAGCTGACGACAAGGTCATCTCCTTGATTCAGTCGTCCTCCATCTCCTGTGAAGAATCAATCAATAGAGACTGAAGCTAAGAAGGTGACGACGAGGTCATCTGCTCGATTCCGTCGTCCTCCATCTCCACTGAAGAACCGACCAACGGAGACTGATGAAGAGAAGCGACCTTCCTCGCCATTTAGTCCTCTGCTTCAGCCTGACAGCAAAACAAGAACCTGATGGAACAAAGGTACTTGACTACTAACTTTGTCACATACGAAATGCACTGCATATTGTGTTTTGTCGTGGAAGTAGAGATATCAGATGTTAGGAGAAAAGCAACAAACAAAGAAGTACAAAGGATAATTTTGCTCGAAGTATAACTTATGAAAAACTAGAACAACAAAGCTAGAAGGTAGGTACATAGAGCAGTATGGTGGTATAAAACAGGGAAGTGCAACAAGAGTATAAGTTTGTAGAATGCCATCCGTACAAGTCTAAAAACAGAAGTAAGAGATAGGTACAAAGAGCAGTATGGCGGTAGAAAAAGGGAAGTACAAGAAGTATAAGTTTTGTAGAAATGACATCGGTACAAGTCAAAAACCTGTACGAAGAGGTGGTTGCCTAGAGCAGTATGGTGGTAAAAAACAGGGAAGTACAAAAAGAAGTATAAGTTTGTAGATGCTGGGATAAATTACAGAAGTACCAGATTGTAACAAAGAGAAGTATACTAGCATGTTGCACAGAAGTATAACAACCAAAATAAGTACAACAAGTGCATATGTAATTGTAAAAAAAATTGTGTGGCATAGGTCAGTGAGAGTTTAAGGGGTTTCACTTACTGACAGTTGATATATTTCTTAAAATGTTGTGTACAGTGGATGATTTGCCGTCGAAGAGTACTACTGGGCCACACGAATTGCCTCTGGAATTTCAAATTGGTGTCATGTATGGAAAACACCTGAAATTCTCAGAAACTTTTTTGATATTGTTTACTCACTAGATAACGGAGAGTTTCAATCTTCAATGTTTCTGTTGAAGTGTATAAGTGGATTGCACTAGCCATTTTCATCAGTTCGGACTTTTGGTTGCGTTGGCTAGTGCATGAAGCTTGACATGGTATTAGAGCCTAAGGTCTCGAGTTCGAGTCCTGGCTTTCGCAATTTATCCTAAAATTGCTGTTGACCCCTCAAACGTGAGAGGAGGTGTTGAAGTGTATAAGTAGATTGCACTAGCCATTTCCATCAGTTCGGACTTTTGGTTGCGTTAGCTAGTGCATGAAGCTTGACAGTTTTGACCAGAAGATTGAGAAGAGTCGGAATCACCACCGGATCAAGCAGTACAATCAGAACAGCAGTTCCATGGAGTGAGGAAAGATGGTCCCATAGTATCAACTCATATTCAGGAATTGATCTATAAGATGGCAGCTACGCATAACCAACCACCATCACGCGTTGGTACAGAAACAATGGCACCTGAGGTTGGGGCTACACAACAACAATCAAGTTTTCATCCAACAAGAACGGCGCCTGAGGTTGGGTCTGCACAACCTCCACCAAGTTTTCTTCCTGGAGTAACAACACCTGAGGTTGGGGCAACACATCCACCAAACAAGGAGTTTCTACTGACTTCTGCGCGAATGCAAATAAAATGCCTAATGAGAGCCTGCAACGAAATCTATAGGACTCCCTCCACGTGCACCTAAACAATTGACGAAGCATATGCCAGTAGCTAACAGTAATGACTGGTCACAGAAAGTCACAAGTACATCAAAAATCTTGAAGAAGATTCTTGATCCGCTTCTGCACACATCAATCGTTACGCCTCCATGCCCGATACTCCCTGAAGATGAATATACTCATGTAGATCTTTAGCTTCTCGGATCACCAACTTCAGCTTCTTTGGGCCATCTTCAAGGTTTTTTCTGGCTTGGCTGCAAGATTTCCCAAGCACTAATCATGTTGCATAGCATGCAGATAATATTTACACGATCTTTAGGAAATCGTCGTTTAAAGCACACATCATTTCTAGTTTTAGGCAGCACTAGCTTGCGCTGGCTCAGAGGGAAGGAATTTATCCAGTCTCTAGCTAGATATGATGCACTATCAGGGAATCTGACTAGACCAAATGCACAAAGAACCTCCCGAGCAAACTTTGGGAGGGCGCAAACGAGATGACCCACACTTTCTTTTTGGCCACGAAAGTGACATTGATCGTTGCATGTCCAACCTATTTGTAGTAAATTATCTTTGGTTAAGATGATATTAAGAGGAAATTTTATTTTCTAGATATGTTTGTAGGAAAAAACACATCTGATCTCAATTGCAAATAGAGATATTTCCCTTTAAATGTTAATGTTCTTGTCATGGTGGTGTCACGGCAGATGCCATGGATAGACTTAAGTTGGGGGTTGAATAGGTGCTTGTGGTCACCGGAGAGGGAGTGCACGGTCTTGCCATGCACGAAGAACAAGAACTTTCCACACTTAGAAATTTGATTGATACTTGAGATTTACAAGTGCTCTTTGAGCCGTATAAACTAGTGTACAAGGCACTAGTTCCCTACTTGGTCCAACCCCCTCCTACTACTGCTATGCCCCTCCTTATATAGGCAGTGCTAGCTAGGTTATACCCCTTTGGGTTCTAGGGTTACTGTTTGGATCTTTGTCCCTACAATGTGGGCCGGGTCATGGGCTTGCCCTAAGCCCAGTGGCCCAGTCCACAAAGCTAGACAGCTAACGGTCTTCTGGTACGTCGTCTTCTGTTCCTTTAGGCGTCACGCGGTAACTTTGTACGTCAGCCCTTGCTTTGGGCGTCACTCGGCTCCTTTTGTGTCACCCGACGTTTCCCTTCTCTTTTGACCACGCTTTACCATGGTCCCTCCTGAGCCTCACTCGGAAAGGTGCCACGCGTTCTATCTGACTCGGACCATCCCCAGGAGACTCGGCTCGTTGATTCCTGCAAGGTTAAGATCTTTTTCTTATATGGGCCGACATAGTTTCTATGTCAGCCGCATACGATTCTCTTACCCGGCCGTACTTACTCGGCATAAGGCAAGCTGGGCTGTGTTTTACCCCTTGTGACACTACCGAGGGTTATCCCCCCGACATTAGTCCCCGAAACTGGTGAGGTCTAGCAGTTCTAGATGTTAGGCGTCTCCAGGTTTCTTTAATGTAATTGGAAATTTTTTCTCTTGTCCTTATCCTTCGCTTGTGGCGCACTGTTTGGCGCGATTTCGCATTTTGCCGAGTCTGTCTGACAATTTTCGGGTCTGTTCTTTGACTTTCTGGCCCATTTCGCCTTGTGCCGAGTCATTTTAGCCAATTCCGAGTCATTTTTGGCGTGCCTCAGTCACTCACAGCTGGTAATCATGGTTACTTGGCTCAAATTTTTTCCAAGCCCTAACTGCACAGTGACGGCTGCATAGTTACTCTCCGTCACTGTGGCAGTCTCATCGGTCTGCGCCCCTTGCCCTTCCTTTCATAACGTGGTAGGGGATTTTCCGTGTATCATTGTCATGTGGCGCCCGCTGATTGGCTCACTCGGCCGGGTAAACGGCCACACGCTGGCCGCATGGCGCAGGGGATCCCACGATTGGGGGTTTTTACTGCCCTTAAGTAGGGGTGAGGGGGTTACAACTTCCCTCGCCCGTTCAGTTTTTCCCCTGCCACTTCTTCTTCCTTGCGCCTCCAAAATCAAACCTCCCCCTCTACGGTTCCTCTTGCCTTCTGCTCTTGCCTTGTGATTGCCCTTTTCCTCTTCTCATTCCACTACGGGTCCTTGTTCTTCCAAACCTCTTCCCACGACGGAGGAGATTGAGTCCAGGAGGATCATGGACGCACGCGACGGCGCCGAAGGGGCTGAGGAGCAGGAGGTTCCCGCCGACGAGCGCGGCGGCTGGGAGGGTTCAGAGGTCTCCACCGAGGAGCTCGAATGGCTCCACTCCACCAGACGCATCCCGCTCTAGGTTGACTGCCGTCTCCTCGCCGGTGAGATCTCCCCCAAACCTGATGCCAATGAGCGGGTGGTTTTCCTATCTCACTTCGAGCGAGGTTTTGCCTTGCCCCTCAGCATTTTCTTTTGTTCGTTTCTTTCCACTTTCCATCTCCAGACCCATCATCTTCCTGCCAACGCGATTGGCTCTCTTTCCTGTTTTATTTCCTCTTGCGAGGCCTACCTCGGGATTTGGCCTACAGTTCTTCTGTGGGCCAAGTACTTTAGTTTTAGGGTCCAAGTCATTCCCTAGTTTGGCGCTCCTCGAGCCGAGATGCGGCCGACTCGGTGCGGTGCCGCTAGCATCACACCCAGGAGAGACTCCATCTTTCCTCGGGTTACTGGCCTTGACTCTTGCAAGAAATGGCATAGGACTTCCATCTATGTCAAAAACAGTGGGTCCACCGATAACATCCGACTCTCCCCTTTCTCGACGAGGTGCCCAGCAAGAAGTTCTGGCAGCTTGACCGCGCGACCAAGACGCCGCGGTGAACGAGGCCAATGTGATCTTGGAAAGGTTGATGTCGCCGGATGATAACTTTCATCTCGCCGACACGAACCTCATGTGCACCTTCATCTCACGCCGGGTAAGCCCCATCCAAGCTAGGAGCCACAAGATGTGCTTCATGAGTGGCTCCCATGACCCTACTCGGCACTCCACGAAGGAGCTTACCCATGATTCTGTGGCTCACCGAGAAAGCTCGATCTTCAAACTAAACTTGGCGGATGATTGGGCTTGGAGCTGCCCTCCGTTTAGCCGGGTCAAGCCTATCCCCTGGGTAAGTTTCCGAGTCACTTTTACTGCTGAGTCTGCTTTAGCTTGTTTTCTATTCTCAGTCTAGTTTTCGATACTTATTCTATTTGTTTTTCACAGAATCTTGTTCGCCAGGTTGATGACAGTATTGTCCCTCCTTGCGGTTACAAAGAGGATCGCTCTGACTCCGACGAAGTCGAGTATGACTTGGAGTGCCTCATGCACATTCCGCATGCGGCTGTTGCTTCAACTTCGGGTAAGAGTCAATCTCGAAACCCCTTACAAGATTGGTCTGGCGATGATGAGGATGATGATTGTACGATTTTGGAGGTACATGCCTTGTGACCTTAGCCCTCTAACTTATTCGAGTAAGCTTGTCATTTACTTATGCTGCCGGCCAGGTACATGACACTCCTCCTCTCGTCGTGGGCGGAGTCGGCAAGATCCCCGTCGCCAAGCCGAATAAGCGACGCGGGGCCTCCTCCAGCACTCAGCCAACGAAGAAGAGCAAGGCTACTCCGGCTGCTTCTGTTGCTACCACGCTGGCAGAGACTCGCAAAGTTGCTGGGCGCCGAGTCACACGTCGCACGCCGCGCGATCCGGTTGTCACCGGGTAAGCTTTTGTGTTCTGCTTACATTACGTTTTTCCTTTTTATTTGTTGATACTGTTTTCTTATGCGTGTCTTGTTGTTTTCAGCGTTACGCCTCTGTCGGCTAACCAGGATGCTCCTAGCATCGCCTCACCGCTAAGTACTGCACCTGCTCCGACAGATTCTACGGTGCAGAACCCTGTCCGAGTCGAGGCTCCCATTGTTGAGGCTCATGCTTCTCAGTGTCAGTCAGACCCGGTGGCACACCCGGCGAAGGAGACTCAGCCCAGCACCCCTGGTGCTGGTCAGGAACAACTTCCTGATCTTGGTGCCGGTGATGCTGGTACCGAGAAAACCTCCACCACCAGTTCCTCTGGCATCAGCACTCAAGCTAGTGCCCATGAACAACTTCCTGATCTTGGTGCCAGCAAAACTGCTAAGCCCAGTCAGTCGGCTCCCCTTTATTCTCCGAATAAATCTTCTCACTCTCCTCTTTTGTCAAAGAACCAGACCCGGCCTACGGCTCCTGGTCCGGCTCGCACCTCATCCGGCAAGACCACCACGAAGCAGACAACTTTGGTCTGTGCTCCGGGTACCGCTCCTCAGATCCGGCCCACGACTCCAACAACAATGCTCGTCCCAACGGGTAAACCGAGCGGATCTGCGGCTGCTGGGTCAGGTGATGGCTCTAAAGCTGTTTCCCTTCACACTAGTGCAGCTGCCACCCGCGCCAATGTGGGAACTACCCTGAAGATGGGGCAAGTTCTCACTCGGACGCTCAGCGGGAATGTCCTTGGTTCCGCTGAGCCTTACGCTGTGGCATGGAATGCAGCTGGCGAGCAAGAGATCAGCACCCGCACTGGCAAGAAGCTGAAGCTGGGTCCCAAGGCCGTCTCCAATATGGCCCAGCAGGCCATCACCTTAATGGCTCGCGCGGATGAAGTGAACGAGGTAAATAAACTTCTTACTCTTTTGTGTTGATGGGTATTTCTTTTATACATATCACCTAGTCCCCGAGGTTGCTTCCGAGTGAGGAACTCATTCGGCTGTAAGCTCTAAGATAGGATTCACTCTTTATGTCCTTATGCCAAGCTTGCATGCTAGAGTTTCAATCCCTAGTCCCTGAGGTTACTGCCGAATGAGGAATTTATTCGGCTGTAAGCTCTAAGCAATAACTTAGCTTGTATTCCCTTATGCCAAGTTCGCATGTTAGACTTTCAATCCCTAGTCCCCGAGGTTACTGCCGAATGAGGAATTTATTCGGCTGTAAGCTCTAAGATAGGAGTCACTCTTTATTCGGTTGGGAGCTTGACTTTTTCATTTATTCACTGTCATTTTCCCTTATGCAGCTTACGCATAATGAGCGCACCAAGGTGCATCAAGCTCTCCTCCTTGAGCATCGCAAGCTCGAGCTCGCTTATGAGAAGCTGCAAGTCGAGACTCAAGGCCAAGGTAATCTTCTTACCCGCCATATCTTTATTCGGTGTACCTTTCTTTGCTTCATTTTCTTAGTCTTTTCTCGCTCTTTTCCCACAACTTCTGCCCAGTCCACCATCAACGCGATCCATTCGTGGATCAGCGAGACGGAGATTAAGCTTTTTGCCTTCCTCGTGTTGTTTTGTGTTCATGCCATTCCCTTGCCTTGTTATCCTGACTGATCAAGATAGTTTTGTCGCTTTTGACGAGTAATTTGTTTCAAATAAGCAGAGAAGCACTGAGCCGAACTCTAGAAGGAGCGAGACGAG
Organism: Avena longiglumis; assembly: GCA_030063025.1. Classification (NCBI taxonomy): domain Eukaryota; kingdom Viridiplantae; phylum Streptophyta; class Magnoliopsida; order Poales; family Poaceae; genus Avena; species Avena longiglumis. Next base: position 425,259,158 of record CP125979.1, on the reverse strand, counting down.
ATGACTCGGCTGAAAATGTTGATGGCCGACATGGAGCAGAAACACTTAGCCGAGGTGAAGGAGCTGAAGGAGGAGCTTGCCGAGAAAGACGGCCAACATGCCGCCAGTGCCAAGAAAACCAAGGAGCTGCTCAAGGAGGCCGAGTCGGCGGTTGAGTCGGTGAACATGGACCTGGACGCACTCCAAGCCAAGGCCAAAGCTTGGCAAACCAAAATCAGCACCATCAACTCTTTTCTCGGTAGTGAGTTCTTACTCTTTTTTGCACTGTGCTTTCTTGTTCTTGACTTTGTCATCCTTTTTTTTACTTTACTAACATTATCTCTTTTGCTTGCAGAGAATTTTCCCGAAGCCGATTTGTTCGCCATTTGGGCCATGAGGAAGGTGAGAACCGAATCTGGTGCCCCAGCTGATGGCGAGGTGACTAACGATGAGCATCTCGAAGCACTGTGGGAGCGCGTCAAGACCCTCAATTCCTGCGGCGTGGATCTACTCAAATCAGCCATTCATGCATTCAGCATGCTCTGGCCGGATGAAGATGCACCTGCACTCATCGAACCCCTTGCTGAAAAGCTGCTTTAGACCGAGGATAGGCTAGATCAGTGGCGAGAGTCAGCCGGCCGAACTGCAGTGGATAAGGCCCTTTCCTTCCTGCTCTCCTGGTACGAGGACATCAATCTTGATGTGCTTGCACGCATAAGGGGGGACGAGAAGTGGCTGAATGACCCTGAGTTGATCAAGAGATGCTAGGAGCGAGCCTACGCCACGATCAAGTACACTATGGTACACGCTTGGTGCGACGGGCCCAACTTCCTCGACCTTGGCGAACCACTTGTCGAAGTTGCCGATGAAGAGGGTGCCGACAGCAAGGCCACCGAGCCAGAAGATCTTGAAGACTCAGCTACTGATACCCCTGACTCGGCAGATGCTCCAAGCTCCAAGACTGCTCCTCCGAGTCCTACTGCTTCTTAGACTGAATAGGACAAATACTTGAACTTTGATGAGATCCACGGTATGCCGGGTACAGATGTAATATACATCAAACTTATGTTTGGTTGTGTGCCTTTTGATAAGTCTTTATATATCTCATTATGTTCTGAGTGTGAATCATCCAAGGGCAAGTCCCCAAGTCTCATTTTGCCGTTTCACCTTTCCTTGACTTGGGCTCTTGTCTACCTTTTTTTGGCGTTCGACATTAGAGTCTCAAAGTACTAAGGATATAGTTAGCGGGTATGAAACTTAGATCACTTGGTCGAGGATCATTCAACACACAATGCAATATAACCTGTAGCGGGTTAGGCAAAAGACATAGGATCGACTCACGTTTCTCCTTGTACTTATCCGGCGTTCGTGTTTACTCTTCATGCATCCTTTCCTCTTGCTTGCCATGAAGCCGTGTTTTCGGACAACAGCATAGTCGAAGAGTTGATTTTTTCCGAGTAAACACTACTTGTTCCGAGATAATATTTGGGTGTCACGCCAGCCGACATAAAATAATTGAAAGGGAAAACATAAGGGGCAGTCCCCGAGTCAGTTTTTTCGAGTCATACCTTTTTATTATCAACACATAGCCGACACAAATGTACGACATATGAGAGTCCTGATACATGCACTGCTTCTCCTAAGTGTATAAGGGGCGAAGCAGTGCCACATTCCATGGCCTTTTGGTCTCATCACCTGATCTATCTGCCTTGTTCTTTTGCGCTTCACGAGCATATATGAGATAATATGAATCATTGTGCAATGCTTTGCTTACAATGAATGGACCTTCCCATGGGAGTGATAACTTATGCATTCCATTTGTGCGTTGCACTAGCCTTGGCACCATATCCCCTTCTCAAAAAACACGAGGTTGAACTTTTCGGCTATGGTAGCATCGGAGATTTTGCTGATATATAATGCCAGTTCCCTTGCTTCTTCGAGTAAGTCAACTCCATCTTCTCGGGCCTCTTTTACCTCGGCTTCCGAGTACTGCCTTACTCTTGGCGAATCATACTCTATGTCGGCAGGCAAAACTTCTTCTACCCCATACACAAGGAAAAATGGCGTATAGCCTGTTGATCGATTTGGAGTTGTCTTTAGACTCCATAGCATTGAGGGTAGTTCCTCTATCCAACAACCAGGTGATCTCTGGAGTGGTTCCATCAAGCGGGGTTTTATCCCGAATAGAACTAAGCCATTAGCTTGTTCAACTTGTCCATTTGATTCTGGATGAGCGACTGATGCTACATCGAGTCTTATTCTGGTTTTTCCGCAGAATCGAGCAAAAGCTCCTTCAGCAAAGTTTGTGCCATTATCTGTGATTACACTGTATAGGTAACCATATCTTAGGATTATGTCTCTTAAGAATGTGACAGTTGTTTTACCGTCCAATTTTTTGATGGGCTTCACTTCTATCCATTTGGTGAACTTATCAGTCATCACCAATATATGAGTCATGCCTCCCCTTGCTGGTTTGAATGGTCCTACCATATCTAGGCACCATACTGCGAATGGACAGGTGATTGGAATAGTTTTTAATTTAGACGCTGGTAAATGTGACTTGGGTGCATAATGTTGGCAACCCTTGCATTTCCTGGCTAGATCTTGTGCCTCTGCCAGTGCACTTGGACAATAAAACCCATGTCGGAACGCCTTGGCCACCAATGCTCTTGATGATGCGTGGTTCCCACATTCTCCTTGGTGAATATCCAATAAAATTGCTTGGCCTTTCTCTGAACTGATACAACGCTGCAGCACACTCGTTACACTTCTCTTATACAGCTCCTTGTTGATTATAGTGTATGCTTTTGATCTTCTTTCTGTTTGCCATGCCAATATCTCATCATTCGTCAAAGTTCCATCCTTTAAGTAGTTGAATATTGGATGTGCCCATGTTGGTATTAGTGGTTCCGGATCTGCTTCCCCATAAACTTCCATTGGCTCAGCCTACATATGTTCTACCGACATGACCCGAGGAGTCCCCGAGTGTGACTCGGCTATCCCTGAGGTGAACGGATCAGTCCTCGAGAGTGATTTGGCTACCTATGTGGTGAAAGGATCAGTCCACGAGTGACTTGAACCTGCCCCTGAGTCAATATCCATTGGCACAACGTCCGACTCCTGATTCGCCGGGGTGAGCCTGATTGACTTGGATTCTAGTGACGGCTTGATCTATGGTTTCCTAAGATGCTCCAGCGCTATTCCTGGTGGTATTGCTTGCCGAGATGAACCTAGTTTGGATAGTACATCTACTGCTTCATTCTCTGCTCTTGGGACATGGTGGAATTCACACCCGTCAAAGTATCCCGAAATTTGTTGCACATGGAAATGATATAACGTCATGTTTGCGTCCAACGCGTCCCAGTGCCCAAACACTTGCTAAATCACCAAATCCGAATCGCCAAAGCACATGATCCTTTTGATGCCAATCTCTTTGGCCACTTTGATGTCGTGGACAAGTGCTTCATACTCGGCAATGTTATTGCAAGCAGCAAAATGGATCTGTAACACATACTTGAGCTGATCCCTCTTTGGCGATGTGAGCACTATCCCAGCGCCCAGACCCATTTTCGTCTTGGACCCGTCAAAATGCATTTTCTAGTAATTCGGGTCTGGCAGTGGTGGTTCGTACTGCATCTCCATCCAATCTATGAATAAATCTGCAACAGCTTGAGATTTAATTGCATCTCGCCTATCATACTGTGGAGTATATGGTGCTAGCTCTATGGCCCATTTTGTGACTCGGTCACTGATACGTTGGAAACGTATCTATAATTTTTTATGCTCCATGCTTGTTTAGTATCTACTTTGCTTTACTTGTCCACACTTTGAGGTGTTTTTTACATGTTTTCTGGTACTAACCTATTAACAAGTTGCAACAGTGCCAGATGCCTGTTTTCTGCTGTTTTTGGTTTCAGAAAAGTTAGTAAAGAAATATTCTCGGAATTGGACGGGACGAAGGACAAAGTCAATAACTTTCCGTGGGGAACAAGAAGTCCAGAGGGGAGCCCGGAAGGCCAGCCAGGGGGGCCAGACCCACCCTAGGCGCGGGTGGGCCCAGCCCCGCGCCTGGCTAGGGTTTGGGCACCCTGGCCGCCTCCCGGTCTCGCCCCTTCGCCTATAAGAAGCCCCCGATGCAGAAACCCTGAGTACCCGATCAGAAATCCACGAAACCGTCTGTAGCCGCCACCACCATCGTCCCTAGATCGGGGGATCTAAAGTTCTTCCCGGCACCCTGCCAGAGGGGAGATCATCCCGGAGGCCTTCTCTCCGGTATGATTCGTGAATATTTCCACCTTGGACTATGGGTCCATGTAGTAGCTAGATGGTTGTATCTCCTCCTTTGTGCTTTCATGTATAGATCTTGTGAGCTCTGTTCATGATCAAGATCTAATCTATTTGTAATCATGCATGTTGTGTTTGCGGGAATCCGATGGATATTGAGATTATTATGTTGGTTTGATTAATGGTTTTATCTTTATGATTCTATCATGTATGTGTTGTTTGTGATCTTGCATGCTCTCCGTTGCTAGTGGTTATCTTGGCCAAGTAGTTGCTAGTGACTCCAAGAGGGGGTATCTATGCTCGATAGTGGGTTCATGCCTCTAGTTTCCAAGGGAAGTGACAATAATCTCTTTGGTTGTAGATGTGTTGTTGCTACTAGGGAGAAAACAACGGTCTCTTGTTCACGGAACATGTGGACTGTTTACCTTACACACTTTGCTTAAAGCAGTTGTCTGTTGCTTGCAACTTAATACTGGAGGGGGTTCGGATGACAACCTGAAGGTGGACTTCTAGTCATTGATTCAGTTGGATGACGGTCTATGTATATTCTTGTATTGCCCAATCAACCTTATAGGATCTTTCTGGCTAGTAATTGCATTGTTATGCCTTGCTCAGTTCCTGTCAATTGCCCCGCTGTAATTTGTTTACCCTTCATGCCATGTTTTTTATCTAAGGAGAGCACCTCTAGTGAACTATGGACCCCGGTCCAATCTTTACCATTGATACATCTTCCACTGTTACTTGTTTACTTGCAGGAAATCATTACCTTCCACACCATACGTTTAATCCTTTGTTACAGCAAACCAGTGAGCTTGACAACCTCACTGATTCGTTGGGGCAAAGTCTTGAGTTTGTGTTGTGCAGGTCTCCATGTTGTTTGCAACACCTGTGTTATGTTTCCTTCCTCCTTCTGGTTCGATAACCTCGGCCTCAACTGGGGGAAAACTTGCTGCTTGCTCTTTACACGCTCTGTGCTTGGGGTTACCATCGAAGTGCCACATCGAGCATCATCAAGACTTTCTGGCGCCGTTGCCGAGGAGGCTAAGGACGTCTTCACTAGGGGAGTCCTTCACTTCCTTTCTCTTTACTTTGTTTTTAGTTTTCTTTGTTTCTTTTTCTTGGTTTTTTTTCCCTCTTTTCAAAAAAAAACCCAAAAAAATAGTCTAGTTTGGTTTGCTTGCCTTATTGAAAAACACACACAAAATTAGTTCTTTCTCTAGCTGCTACTGCTGTTTTTGGCTTGCCCACCTTTGCCAAAATGATCTCTACTGAAACACCTTGGGGCAGTAATAGACGTGGGAGAAGGCATCATGCACTTTACTCCCCTGGTAAGCAATCATATATTCCCTAAGAAGAAAAAGAAAGGTAATAAAAGAAGGAACAAGAGGGGCAATTCTTCATTTGAAAATACTTGATTCTTCTTGCTTCATGTGCCTAACTTAAAGGCGTTAAAGAAAAGTACTTGTTGGAAGATAACCCAAGAGTTTCCTTGAGTCTTGGAAGTTATTACTTCTGTAATGACCTCTTCTTGTCCTTTTTGTTTGCTTTTTGTGCCAAGAATGACCTCTAATGAGAGGGAAGTAAGATTTGGGGAGTTGATGTCCCGAAATAGATATTTGTCCTCCACCAAAAAAATCTGTGAGGAGGATCTGGGATTGAGCTCAAAATTTACGAATAAATCCCCCAGTATGTTGGATAACTTTTGTTAGTTCAACACTTTTTTATTTGAGAAACAGAAGATGTTCGAAAAATTCATTTCTACCTGCTGGTCTGTTTTGACAGATTTCTGCCATTATTTGCATTTGCTTCTTATTGATTCTTTTTTTAGCTCTCTTCAGTTAAATTGAGTTTCTTTGAAGGAGTTACTACAGTAGCTTGTGTTTTTAGTGAAAATCCTTGATGTTCCAAAGCTTTGATAGTGGTCTAATATCTTTTGAATAAGCTAATGTTGCTAATGAAGATTGTGTGAAGTTTTGTATGAAGGAAAAAATTCAGGTGTAGAGAGAGAATGATGCAATGAGATTAAGAATGGGCAAAAGCTCAAGATTGGGGATGCAACCATGGTGTTACCCCAAGAAATATCCAAGAGCTACAAGCGTCAAAGATTGGGGATGCCCAAGGCATCCCCTTCTTCGTCAATAAAAAGCTTAGGTCTGTCTAGACACTTCATTTTTATTGTTTCATGCATAGTTGTGTTGTTCTTGGAGCGTCTTAGTTTTCTTTTGCTTTGCTTAGTTTTTTTAGTTTTCTTTAGTAGTTTGGACCCCCGTTCTCACTGTGTTTTTTTGCAAATAAGTTTGCTTGGTGTTTGGAAAGGAGTAGTAAGTTCTTGCTTGAAGTGCAAGAGGAGCTTGCATTGACTGTGACTTAGACTTTAGTATGACATGCTAGGTGTTGTTTTACCATTATGCTTAGTGATTATTTCTGTAGCATGTCTTGTTCCAAACAATTGGGATTGCTTAGTGTGCCTTGAAAAAAATTATGCGTTGTTTTACCATGCAAAAGCATAGTATTGTGGTATTCTCCTTTGATGTTTTGCTTGGGTTGACTTGGCACATGCTCACACCATGTTATGACAATGACAAGTCACCATTAGTCTCTATGATCATTTAGTCCTTGACTTGTAGTACCACTTTTTGCTTTGATTAGTTTGCTTTGTTGCATTGCATGATTTTGGCCATTATTGCTCTCTTAGTTGGTTGCTCCCAGTCTTTTGATAGCCTCCACTTGCATGAGTAAGTTCTACTCATGCTTCTAACTCCCAAGAAACCAAGTTATTCCAAAGTGTCCACTATAAACTCCTATCATGGTGTGTTACACCATTCCAAAGTATATTCTTGTTTTTATCTATCTTCCAATTAAAAACTATTTTGTTATGTGAAAACTTAGTGATTAAAGCCCTCACGAACTTCATGGCACACTTTATTCTTTTCCCCTAATAAACTTGAACTATTGTGACAACTTTGTTGTATATGCTTGCACTTATAAGTTGGAATTAGCAGAACCGTGCTGTCACGGAGAACGTTTTCAACATTGCACTTGTACCTTCTTGTACCTTGTTGTACTCAGTTGATATCATGTTCTTTTGTCTATGGATGTCACCGGTGTGAAATAAAGAGGGAACTTGTAAGTCCATGGAGTTTGTATCATGTGTTAGAGAAACGCCTAGGCCGCTAGCCTAAGCCATGCCTAATCATGGTGGAAACTTGCAGCATCACCATAGTGACATCTATGAAGCATTATTCTTATAAAAAATAGACACATTGAGAAAAGAGGAAAGAGAGAGAAAAGCATCATAGTCCCATGGTACATAAGAAGAATTGTTGAGATGCTCATTGTCTACTTGCCTTGTCATTATGGTTATGGGAAAGCTCTTGTGCCATGTGCAAGGGGTACCCCGTTAGCGGTTCTCAATGATATGTAAATACTTACAGTGACAAGAACTTACCTGGACCCAATGTTGAGTATGCATGAGGTGTGACCCTCGTATTCAAGGGGCATGAGATTGCCAACTTATACTTTATCAAGCATATACTCCAGCTTTGCCACTTTAACCTTAACCACTTCAAGATGCTTATGATAGGGGAAATGAGGGCTGAAAGCTAACAAGTACCATAATTTTTGGAAGCTCTTTTTGAAAATTGTAATCCCTGCTTCTTTTACAAAAAGGCCTTTCTTACACCATTATTTGAGTCTCCGCCTTCTACCTTTAGGCACCATTAAGAGAGCATAGTTGTCATTCTGTGTGTAGTGTTCAAAAGCTTATTAATTGATGCATATTGTGTTATTACTTGCTCTTGTGCTATCTGTTTCTAGTCACCCTTGTGAACTTTGCAGGTGTCCTATGCATTATATTGCTACTCTATGAGGGACAAGCTGATTGCCACTATGTTGTGTTTTCTGCATGTGAAACAAACAAACGTTTTTCAACGCATGTTATTCATGATATTTGTTTGTAGCTTGTCATGTTGCATGCATAGTTACTATGTCATATTGTTAGAACTCCATCTTTCATTCACGTGTTTAGAGTTCTTTGATCCCAGCTTTCAATGCTTGCAAATGGTTAGATCTTTATTGTGAGGGTGCATGTCACCTCAAAAAATATTATTTTTATCACTTGCCTACTCGAGGACGAGCAAGAGTTAAGCTTGGGGATGCTGATACGTTGGAAACGTATCTATAATTTTTATGCTCCATGCTTGTTTAGTATCTACTTTGCTTTACTTGTCCACACTTTGAGGTGCTTTTTACATTTTTTCTGGTACTAACCTATTAACAAGTTGCAACAGTGTGAGATGCATGTTTTATGCTGTTTTTGGTTTCAGAAAAGTTAGTAAAGAAATATTCTCGGAATTGGATGAGACAAAGGCAAAGTCAATAACTTTCTATGGGGAACAAGAAGTCCAGAGGGGAGCTCGGAGGGCCATCCATGGGGGACAGACCCACCCTAGGCGCGGGTGAGCCCAGCCCCGCGCCTGGCTAGGGTTTGGGCACCCTAGCCTCCTCCCAGTCTCGCCCCTTCGCCTATAAGAAGCCCCCGATGCAGAAACCCTGAGTAGCCGATCAGAAATCCACGAAACCGTCTGTAGCCACCGCCACCATCGTCCCTAGATCGGGGGGATCTGAAGTTCTTCTCGGCACCCTGCTGGAGGGGAGATTATCCCGGAGGCCTTCTCTCTGGTATGATTCGTGAATAGTTCCACCTTGTACTATGGGTCCATGTAGTAGCTAGATGGTTGTATCTCCTCCTTTATGCTTTCATGTATAGATCTTGTGAGCTCCGTTCATGATCAAGATCTAATCTATTTGTAATCATGCATGTTGTGTTTGCGGGAATCCGAAGGATATTGAGATTATTATGTTGGTTTGATTAATGGTTTTATCTTTATGATTCTATCATGTATGTGTTGTTTGTGATCTTGCATGCTCTCCGTTTCTAGTGGTTATCTTGGCCAAGTAGTTGCTAGTGACTCTAAGAGGGAGTATTTATGCTCGATAGTGGGTTCATGCCTCTAGTTTCCAAGGGAAGTGACAATAATCTCTTCGGTTGTAGATGTGTTGTTGCTACTAGGGAGAAAACAACAGTCTCTTATTCATGGAACATGTGGACTGTTTACCTTACACACTTTGCTTAAAGCAGTTGTCTGTTGCTTGCAACTTAATACTGGAGGGGGTTCGGATGATAACCTGAAGGTGGACTTATAGTCATAGATGCAGTTGGATGACGGTCTATGTATATTGTTGTATTGACCAATCAACCTCATAGGATATTTCTGGCTAGTAATTGCATTGTTATGCCTTGCTCAGTTCCTGTCAATTGCCTCGCTGTAATTTGTTTACCCTTCATGCCATGTTGTTTATCTAAGGAGAGCACCTGTAGTGAACTATGGACCCCGGTCCAATCTCTACCATTGATACATCTTCCACTGTTACTTGTTTACTTGCTGCAAACCATTACCTTCCACACCATACGTTTAATCCTTTGTTACAACAAACCGGTGAGCTTGACAACCTCACTGATTCATTGGGGCAAAGTCTTTAGTTTGTGTTGTGCAGGTATCCATGTTGTTTGAAACACCTGTGTTACGTTTCCTTCCTCCTTCTGGTTCGATAACCTCGGTCTCAACTGAGGGAAAACTTGCTGCTTTCTCTTCACACACCCTGCGCTTGGGGTTACCAACAAAGTTCCACGTCGAGCATCATCAGCCACTGGCATCTTTGCTGCCTAATATATCCGAAATAGGCGCCTCACATATTACCCGGATTGGGTGTTCTTGAAAATAATGTTTCAGCTTCTTTGCTGCCATATATACCCCATATGTCATTTTCTGATAATGAGGATAATTCTGCTTTGATACAAAGAGCACTTCGCTCAAGTAATAAACTGCCCTTTGGACTGTTTTGCCCTCTTCTTCGCGTCCAACCACTATTACTGCACTTACAACTCTGTTGGTTGCGGCGACATAGAGCAACATTGGCTCTTTGGATAGTGGTGATGCTAATATTGGTGTTGTTGCCAACATTTTCTTTAATTCATGGAAAGCGCTATCAGCTTGCTGCGTCCATGTGAATTTGTCTGATTTTTTTCATCAGTTGATATAGTGGTAGGGCTTTTTAACCTAGCCGACTAATAAATCTTCTCAACGAGGCCAGGCATCCTATGAATTTCCGGACATCGTTGAGGGTTTTTGGAAATTCCATTCTTTCGATGGCCCTAATCTTTGTCGGGTTAGCCTCAATTCCTCGGCTGGATACAAGAAATCCGAGTAACTTGCCAGCCGAGACACCAAATGTGCATTTTTCTGGGTTAAGCTTCATCCGGAATCTTCTCAAGTTTGCGAATGTTTGACGCAAGTCCTCTATTAGAGTATGACTTTGTTTGGTTTTTATCACCACGTCATCGACGTATACTTGAATATTTTTGTCCTATTGATCTTGCAAGCATTTTTGCATGCATCTTTGATATGTTGCACCTGCATTTATCAATCCAAATGTCATGGTACAATAGCAATAAGCCCCGTAAGGGGTGATAAAATCTGTCTTTATTTGATCATTCGGATTCAGTGGTATCTGATGGAATCCAGAATACGCGTCCACAAATGACAAAAACTCACACCCAACAGTAGAATCTATGACTTGGTCGATCCGTGGTAGGGGAAATCTTTTGGACACGCCTTATTGAGGTTCGTGTAATCAATACACATGTGCCATACCACTGCCACATTCGGGTCATCCTTTTTCTTATCGACCAAGACTCGATTTGATAACCAATCCGGGTGCAGTACTTCCATGATGAATCCAGCGGCTAAGAGCCTGGCTATCTTAGCAGCTATCACTTTCCTCCTATCTTCGGCGAAGCGGCGGAGGGGTTGCTTCACTGGCTTGGCATCCGGCCTTACATGAAGAGAGTGCTCAGCCAGCTCCCTCGGAACTCCTTGCAAATCATGTGTGGACCATGCAAAGATATCCCGATTCTCACGGAGGAAGATGGTGAGATCGCTTTCCTATTTGTCAGTGAGGCCAGCCCTAATGGTAACTGTATGCTCTGGGAAAGTCTCATCCACTTGCACCTTCTTTGTATCTTTGGTAGCTTGAAATGACACATTGCCATGCGGATTAGTGAGTGTTGGCATAGACATTTGTGCTGCTTTGGCCAATGCTGCCACCTCCAACATTTGATGCTTTTCCTGCGCTATGACAAGTGACTCGGCCAGTGAAGATCCGGCTGAGGCACAAGCAATGGACCTTTTGTAATCTCCTTCAACTGTAATCATCCCACATGGGCCTGGAAGCTTCATCTTCAAGTAATCAATGTGAGGAGTAGCCATAAACTTTGCCATAGCCGGCCTGCCGAGTAAGGCATGATACGAGCTGACCAAATCAAACACCTCGAACTCTATGGCTTTAGTGCGACAATTCTCTCTGTTGCTGAATAATATGTCGACCCAGATCTTTCCAATTGGCTCAGAAAAAATCCCGGCACAATGCCATGGAAAGTTGTCTTAGTCGGCTCCAGCATGTTCATGGTAATGCCTAACTTGAGCATGGTATCCTTATACATGATGTTAATGCCACTGCCATCGTCAATCAGTACCTTGGAAAACTTCACATTGATATCAGGGCCCATGAACGTTGGATCTAAGACTAGAGCATATCCTCCTGGGGTTGGCATGATCTTGGGGTGATCCTTTATGATCCAAGTTATTTCTTGCTCAGACCAGTGCATGTACTTAGGAATTGCCGGCATTGTGGCATTCACCTCCATCATCCGTCTCTGCTGACTCTTTTTGTCATTCGGCTCTGTGACGAAGACGGCATAGCTCTGGTGATGTTCTCTGTACTCATTTCTAGTTCTGTGGCCGACGTGAGCGTCGTCACCTCTTGGATTGTGCACCTGGTGCACAGTTTCCCTTCTCTCTTGATTATGATACCTTGGCTGCCTGTTTTCATATCTGTTATCCGTTCCCACAGCCTGAGCATTTCCTCCTGTGAGTGGTGGAGGGGAGGTAGCTGCCACTCGTGAATCCACTCTATCTCTTTTCTGAAACCAAGTGCATTGTCTTGTTGTGTGATTTGCTGTCTTACTCGGACTAGGCGTGCGAAATTTACACGGCTGGTCCAGCATCATCTCATAGGTATACTTATGTCGGTCCTGTTACTGCTTCCTTTGTTCATATGGCTTTTGCCATCATTCTTTGGCACCCAATATTGTTCTCCACTTGTCCTTTGACGTTGGCTACTTCCAGCATCTGGATGATCTTGACTCATGGCCGCGACCTGAGTCGAACCATATCTGTAGTCTGGCCTTTCATCTCTTCTTTTGCTTCTGTATTCGGATCTTTCCAGGCGCCTTTACGACCCGGCAGCGTCATAGATCTGAGTCTCAGTCATCCCATATGCCGATATGAGGAGAGGCTGAGTCGGATCTCCCAACGCATACGAGTCAGCAATCCTTATTATTTCTGCCAAGCTTGCCGGCATATCTCTCTGTAACCTTTGCCACAACATACTTCCGTGTCTGCAACCTTGAGCGAACCAAGCGATTGCCTGTGAATCGATTACCCCTTTGCAAGAGTTGCACATTGTGCACCATCTTGTGAGGAATTCTCTATTTGTCTCATTCGGACTTTGCTTTCACATTGCTAGATGTTGTGGGCGATTCGGCCTCTTGTAGGTACTTGTGAAATTTCTCACAAAAGCGTCCTGGAAATCGATCCAGCTGTTGATGCTTCCAGGTGGAAAATTGTTCAGCCATACCCGTGCTGGTCCTTCTAGCATTTGCGGTACATACTGTACTGCCCACCTCAAATTTCCCTGCGCGATTTTCATAGCAGTTCCGTAATCTATGAGACAGTCGTCTGGCTTTGTTCTTCCATCGTAAGTTTTGTTCCTCTGGCCAGCTGAAAATTTGGTACAGGAGGCTCCTTCCTGATCCTTGGGCCAAAGCATGGTGGACCCTGTGGACCTTGCGACTCGATCATCTCTGCCATCTTTATTCGGTTAAGCTTCAGCCTTGCATCATCCGGTTGAAGGTTCCTACCTCCGAGTCTGGCTCCCATCGCTTTATACGCGTGATCCGGCAATTCATACCCGTCGTTCACCATTGCTGAGTAACCATCATTATATCTGTTTGCGTTCGGGTCAGCAGGCTGTTGTGCTGCTTTTCCCGCGCTTTGCTGTCTTCTTTCGGGTTGTGCTGGTGCGTTATTCGGTGTTGGATTTTATCCTCCTGCCGAGTGATCTCCACTCCTAGGTTGAGGCGCAAAATTTTGCCCCCCATTGTCATTTATTTGCCCTGCTTGCCTTTCTCGGCCTGCATTTTCCTGATTCTCATTTCTTTGGGTATTATTCCTTCTCGTTCCTTGTGCATGCGTTGGGTTTCCCTGAGCCATTGCCGGGTCATAAGTGATCATTTGCTCGTTCCTCCCTGAATCCACACTCTTTTCTTTTATCGGTCTTGGCGCCGCTCCGGGTGAGGATGTTGTGTGACCTACTGATCTTGCCGGGATAGGAGTCGCCAAGTGAACCAGCTGTGACCTCCCTGCTATACCCGGATTCGCCCTATTGTATGCTTCATTCAGCATGCTAGCTGCTCTTACCAGTTCATTGACTCACTCTTGTTGTCTTTTCTTTGCTTCTCCCGTCAGATGGGGTAATTCTGCCATTGCTGCTTCTGTGGCTCGCATGTTAGCTGCTGATGTGTTGTATGTCGGCCGCATAGTTGTTTCGTTGATGTTCTCTGGTGTTATTTTCGACGTTGCATCCTCCAGCTCCTCATTGAGGTTTCTTCCTCTTAACCTAGTTGCATCAAGCCGGGTCTTTGCGCCCTTGACTCGATTTGCCAAGTTGAGCTCTCGGATCGTGATATCCACATCTTGCTGTAACTGTGATAACTCCTTGGCTTTCTCCAGAACCTTTATCCTGGCCTCTTCTAACTCAGCTTGCACACGTGCCAGATCAGTTGCCTGTGCAACTGGCTCTGCCAACTTATCTATCGTATCTTGCAGCTCTTTAGCCCTCTTACTCCTAGCTACGTTTTCTGGCTTTTCTAGCGGCGCTTTTGCTGTTCTCGCGGCCTTTGGTGTCTCCTCATGATTTCCTCCCTCAGCATTCTCATTCACTACCGGAGCTATTGGTGGAGCTGCTGGGTCAAGATTTTTCATCATTAAAGACGAGTTGGTGTAGCTTCCTAGCAACAGGAATCGCTGGCGGATCCGATGCCAGGATGAAGCGCTCCGGATATGCGCGCTCCACGCGCACGGCGACGTAGATCTGGTGCTCGCCGAACTTGATGAAGCGACCGCCCCTAGGAAACGGCTTGGTCCCGAAGCACCCCGTGTTGTCGCTAACGAAGTTGAGTGCTCCAAACCTTTGGATGAGGCCGAAGTAGACGCGCTCGCCGGTCTTGGCGATGAGGTTGCCCGTCTGGATGAAGACTCCATCAAGCACCTGCTTCTGCCCCACAGTGGGTGCCAACTGTCGTGGTGGTGTCACGGCAGATTCCATGGGTAGTCTTAAGTTAGGGGACGAAAGGGTGCTTGTGGTCACCGATGAGGGAGTGCATGGTCTTGCCATGCACGAAGAACAAGAAGAACTCTCCACACTTAGGAATTTGATTGATACTTGAGATTTACAAGTGCTCCTTGAGATGTATGAACTAGTGTGCAAGGCACTAGTTCCCTACTTGGTCCAACCCCCTCCTACTACTGCTATGCCCCTCCTTATATAGGCAGTGCTAGCTAGGTTATACCCCTTTGGGTTCTAGGGTTACTGTTTGGATCTTTGTCCCTACAATGTGGGCCGGGTCATGGGCTTGCCCTAAGCTCAGTGGCCCAGTCCACAAAGCTACACAGCTAACGGTCTTATGGTACGTCGCCTCCTATTCCTTTTGGCGTCACGCGGTAACTTTGTACGTCAGCCCTTTCTTGAAGGGAATATGCCCGAGAGGCTATAATAAAGTGGTTATTATCATATTCCTTATTTATGATAAATGTTTATTTTACATGCTATAATTGTATTAATACGGAAACGTTAATACATGTGTGTTTAATAAACAAAAAGGAAGTTCCTAGTTATGCCTCTCTTATAAACTAGCTCGTTGATTAACAAGATGATCAAAGTTTCCTGATCATGGACATTGGATGTTGTTAATAACGAGGTCACAACATTAGTGTAATGATGTGATGAACATTCATCCGAAGTATAGCTTTACGATCAAAGTCATTGAGTTTATATTACTATAACAACTTACGAAGTGATCCTAATCCTTAGACCATGAGATCATGTCAATCACTAACACCGGAAGAGTTTCTTGTTGACATCAAACGTCACACCGTAATTGGGTGATTATAAAGATGGCTTCAAAACTACTAAAGTGTTATGTTGAGACTCATGGATCAAGAGTGGAATTTGTTCATCCCGATGACGGATAGATATGCTCTGGGCCCTCTCGGTGATATCACATTGATTAGCTTGCAAGCAAGTGATTTGATCACTAGAATGTTATATCACGGGAACGAGAAAAGAGTGCATGTCGGTAATGAGATCAAACTAGGTATGGAGATACTGATGATCGAATCTCGGACATGTAATATATCGTGAAACAAAGGGATTAAGATACTAGCGTAAAAGGTTCACACGATCACAGAAGTCATCGTTGAATGTGTGGGAGTCAGTATGGATCTCCAGGTCCTGCTACTGATTATTGATCGGAGAAGGGTCTCGATCATGTCCGCATTATTCGCGAACCTAGGGTGACACACTTAAGGGATAACGACACCATTAGGAGCAAATGATATGCCAGAAAAAGAAAAGGAAAGCGCAGGAATTTATTTCACTAGACACCGGAACTGTTTCAGTTGAAATTGCTGAAACTGGTTCTGCATGTGAAATGGAATACTAGAAAGGGGTTTTATGTGAATGTTTGTTAATTAAAGTAATTAACAAAATTCTGAATAAATAAATAAAAGGGTTTTATTTAAATGAGAGCTTGCATTAAATTTGGTGGAAATTTAATGCATGTGAGTGGATTTTTGAGTGGAGGCTTTTTAATGGGAGTGGAGGCTTTTCATTTTGAGTGGGAGCTCCACCCACATGAATGTGGAAGAGGTGGGGGCAGCCCCATGGCTGGGCGCCATGCCCCTTGGGTGCCCCCCCTCTCTCCTATAAAAGGCCCCCCTCTCCTCCTCTCAAAGCACACCTCCTCGCGAAGGATCTCTCTCCCCCCTTTAGAATTTCCCCATGGTCTCGGATCAGCGAGATACATGTTCCCGGTGGCTTTTTCTGGAAGGATTTTTTGCTTCCGCTGCTTCGCTGGAGCGAGGGCGCGGAGGTTGTCGGGGTACCCGTACGTGTGTGCGATCACGGATGCACCACTGCTTTGAGGTGCTGGACTTGATCGTGCTGGACCGGCTGGACCAGATGGACTTCATCACGATCTTGAGATCGGCAAGCGTTCGTCTACATCATCCACGAGTACAACCTCGTTAACACTATTCGGTCTTCAAGGGTATGTATTCTATGTATGTATATCCACCCATTGCTTGTATCTAGTAGATAGATCTTGGTACATAGATGTTCCCATCGTAGGAAATTTTTTGTTTTCTAAGCTGTGAACCCTTCAGTGGTATCAGAGCCGGATCTATGCGTAGATACTTTGCACGGGTAGTACATATATGAGTATGTGGGCGATGATGATCATTTTATTGCTTCTTAGTTGTACTTTGGATATTGGTGGCATAGTGGGATGAAGCGGCCCGGACAAACTTTACATGTCCTCGCACATGAGACCTGTTCCACGCTTGACATGCAACTAGTTTTGCATAAGTGGATAGCGGGTGTCTGTCTCTCCTACTATAGTCAATATCTAATTTGCAACGAGTTGTCAACAATTTGGTTATCCTCGTTGTGGTTCATGTTCGTAGGTAAGAACGGTTCTATCTTCGAAAGCCCTAAGCCACGTAAAACTTGCAATGGATAAATTAGAGGCGTCTAGTTTAGATTGTTGCTGGGCTAGTGTTATGATATGGTGATGTTGTAAGTAGAAGTATGAGATGATACTCTTACAACACACATAACGTGTAAACTCCATAGACCTTGCATTTACACATAAAGGTATGATAGTGATCATACCACGATGCACATGATAGAGATCATATGCGGGAACCATATCATTCCACTAATTAACATGTGATGTTTGATTGCATCTTATATTGCTTGTTTGGCGTTTTATTAGCATAATAAGATGATCCCTCATTTAGATATCAAGATAAAAATGTTTTCTTCCTTAAGTATGCATCGACAATGTTTCGTCGCTTCAAGGCATCACGTGATGATCGGGTGTACTTGAATCCGCGAGCATATCTCGGGTGTAAGACAGTTACACACGCGAATACTAAGGTTCTTACTTGGCGAGCCTAGCATGTACATACATGGCCTCGGAACACGGACCGAAAGGTTAAGCATGAGTCATATAGTAGATATAATGCCCATTTGATGCTCGCCTTTGAATCTACACCGACTCACGTGATGATCGGACTTGGTGTAGTGGATTTGGTTCATGTAATCACCAAAAAGACACGAGGGATGTCGTTTTTGAGTGGGAGTTCATTTCTAATTTGGATTAGTAGAACTCAATTTATCATAAATTAAATCAAAGTGAATTTGCATAATTTGTTGTAGTCATTGGCATTCGTTCACCACCTTATGCATAGTTGTAATTGAGATAATAGAACTATATAATTCTGGATATATACTTTACGAACTGGTATCGTATTGTGTTGAGTGTCAATCTAAAGTTTAAAGTCCTATTGAAAACTTTCAGCAAAGTCTGTTTACTCCGTGAAATTTAATAATTGGTATTAAATCGAGAGTAACAATTCCAATGTTAGTATCTTAAGTATCATGTTTGCCTCCATGATTCTTGATTTTTTTTAATATCAAGTTTCTAGGAGCTGAAAGAATTATTTCAGAAACCATCATGTGTGGCAGATATAACGATATCTGAAACAATGTTTTGGTTGCAATATGATAGAGTATAATATATGTTCTCATATTGGATGGGAATTTACGAAGGTTGGAGATGCTAGACATCCTAATCATCCAAAAGGGTTTTGGAAAGTAATGTTATACTCACGATTCGCCTTTATAAGCTACAGTAGCTTGATCATGAAAGTCGTCATGATAAGGGTGAATAGAAGATGTATGTAAAGTGTTTACTACACTAAAAGATTACTAAAGAATGGATTTTGAAAGAATACCGATCATTTTGATGATGGTGATCTACTTCAAAGTGCAAGTCCAAATGTATTATTATTTGAATATACACGCTTTGGACTATGTGTCATGTATATGGCGCCATTTTTGATGTTGATAGATTCTTTCAAAAGGAAAAGGAAATGCTGAAAGAGAATCTATAAAATATATTTGGCAGAAAAGAAAAGATTGGAAATATCCAATTTAGGTATATAGATTATATACATGTTATGGTTGTATTCTTTGCTTGTTAAACAATGTGGTTCTTGGGATTGGATACCGAATTGGTTGGTATGAAATTTCATACGAAACAACGCAATTCATGAACCACAATGGCCTAAGTAACTAGCAAGAGAATATGTGATGATGTTCATCGAAAACAAACAAACCGTTGTTTGTATTTCTCGTTGACATCAAAGCTTAACTTCAAGATTTGTTTTAATAATTTTTATTTGAATCAGGTATTATGAGAACAAAGGTTGTTCAAATTATTACAGTATTCCATATAAGATGGATGATTTACAAATCTAGTTGGAGAAATCACATTCATAAAACCTAATGAAAAAATGTCGCAAGAAAAATGATTGAAAGATCACTTACGAAGTGACATCGCCGTTTAAATTATATTGGAAAGAAAACATGAAGAAACTCCATTTTTATGGAATTTTGGAGTCTTTGATTTGATCAAGTGACGCTTGTGAGACTTTCCTCGGGATAATTAAAACTTCGTTCAAAGGCCAAGGAAGAACGAACGACTAAATTATTGGAATTTATACATATCGATGTATGTAGTCCATTATGTGTAGTCATAAGCGATGGATTTCAACTTCATATGCTTTCTCCGGAAATTTGAGTGAATGTTCACTTAATGAGAAAGAAGTGTGAAATGTTTGAAAACGTTCAAAGACTTTCAAGATGAAGTGAAAATCATTGTGATAAGAAAATAAATGGTTTATGATTTTATCATAAGGGATTTATTTGAGTTACAAGTGTAACAAGAAAATAAATGAATTATGATTTTATCATAAAGGGATTTATTTGAGTTACAAGTTTAGCAAAACACCTAGATTTACATATCCCAAAACACCATAGGAATATGGAGTGTTTGAGATTTGTAATGAAACCTTGTTTGACATGGTTGGATCAAAGGTGTTATTGATAAAACTGCCATTATATTTTAAAATATTAAAGCTTTAGAGACTACCGCTTTTACACTTAAAAGAGCTCCATCTTGATCCGTTGAAATGACACCATGGAAGTTATGGTTTGGGTTAAAACCCAAGTTGTCATTTCTTAAATTTTGGTATGCTAAATATAAGTTAGATGTTTACAACCGAAGTCGGATGATCATGTCTTTGTAGGTTATTTCGAATAACAATTGGTTATTCCTTCATAACACCAAGGACAAAAAGGGGTTGTCGCTTGAAACGTGAAGTTTCTTGGAGAAGGAATTTTTTCATAAAAGTTAAGTGGGAGGACAATAGAACTTTGATAAGGTTAACGAACCTTAGCTATATGTGCTGAGTTGCGCAGCGCCGGAAATCGTTCTGAAGGCTGCCATAATGCTCATAGCTTATGTGCCTCAAAAGGTTGTGGTCACGGAGATCTAAGTTCCTATTGAACCAAGTAGGTCGGTTAAACAATCAAATGCTAAGATTTGAGAGTAAATCATTATTGTTTGACAATGATGAACCGAATACATACAAAGAAGCGATGATGGGCCCTGACTCCGTCAAATGGCTTGAAGCCATAAAATCCGTGATAGTTCCATACACGAGAAATCAAGTTTTGAACTTGGAAGACCCTCCGGAAAGGTGCAAAAACCTATTGGTCGTATTTAGATCTATAAAGAAACAGACATGGATGTTTCACATCTATGAAATAGTCGACATGTCGTAAAGTATTTTATGACAATGTTCAAGGAGTTGACTATGACAAGATTTGATCTTTCATAGCGATATTTAGTCTAGACGGATTAAAGTAGCAACCACTACATATAATTTGGTATATGGTAGATGAATACACAAAACAAAATTCTTCTAATAGAATGGTTACCTAGGACGTGTACATGACACGGTCCAAAGGGTTTTGTTAATTCAAAGGATGCTAAAAGGGCATGCAAACTTCAATGGTTGAAGTAAGCATCACGGAGTTGGAATCTTCACCATGATGAAAAGGAGTTTTCGTCAGGAGACGATGAAGATGCTTGCATTTGCAAGAAATTAAGTGGGAGCGCTAAGACATATTTCTAATACATTATGTGGAGGACATCATATTGACAAAGGTTAAGAATTTCATCTTGATGAAATACTTAGGCAAAACCCGAATATTTAGCATGAATGTCTATAATGGATAGACTGTGACGCCAATATGGTTGTGCCAAACGTACATATATGAGATATTAAAGGAGTTCAATATAGAAACGACAAGAAACAGTTCTTGTTGCATGGAAAAGGAATTGAATCAAGATTCAAGTGTATGGACACTTGATAAGTGAAACAAGATTCAAGTGCTTTGACACTTGATGAGTGAAATCACGAGAATGTTTTGATCAATCATACCATGATATGTACACATCCAGATATGTCCTATGCTCTAAGTGTTATGAGCATATACCAGAATGAATCATAAAATGATCATTGGACGATAGTAAGGATATTCTTATGATCTTTTGGAAGAACTAAGAATATATTTGTGTAGAGGTGACAAACAATTACAAATAGTTCATTGTAAAGAGTTACATTGATACTAGTTTTGTCATAAGATACAAATTAAGTTTATCTCAATTTAAACTATGGGTGGCACAATGAAATGGAAAGAAAGTTTCCATGATGGATTTGGAAGAGTTCCAAAGTTAAGACATTGTGATGAATACTACAACAAAAGGCTAAGTATATGACTGCTATAGTAGCAGCAAAGGGGGGAATTTGTGTCAAGTAGTTTGTTATCAAACTAAGGTGTGGTTCGCAACGGGCTAACACTAAAGATATATTGTATGACAATAGTATTGACGTGTTTTAACCCCAAGGAACTAAAGGTCTCACCGAAAGAACAAATTTATACAATGCCATCTCATTGGAGAATGAGTGATGCGTGAAGACGCAAAGACATGCAAATACACACGGACCTGAAAGCGTCAGATCCGTAGATTATGTTAACCACTTGCAGTTGCGTATATGGAACACCAGAAATCCATATGTGTTCAATACACAAAGTTTTCAAACTAGATTATTGTCTCTAGTGCAAGTGGGAGACTGAAGGGAATATGCCCGAGAGGCAATAATAAAGTGGTTATTATCATATTCCTTATTTATGATAAATGTTTATTTTACATGCTATAATTGTATTAATACGGAAACGTTAATACATGTGTGTTTAATAAACAAAAAGGAAGTTCCTAGTTATGCCTCTCTTATAAACTAGCTCGTTGATTAACAAGATGATCAAAAGTTTCCTGATCATGGACATTGGATGTTGTTAATAACGAGGTCACAACATTAGTGTAATGATGTGATGAACATTCCTCCGAAGTATAGCTTTACGATCAAAGTCATTTAGTTTATATTGCTATAACAACTTACAAAGTGATCCTAATCCTTAGACCATGAGATCATGTCAATCACTAACACCGGAAGAGTTTCTTGTTGACATCAAACGTCACACCGTAATTGGGTGATTATAAAGATGGCTTCAAAACTACTAAAGTGTTATGTTGAGACTCATGGATCAAGAGTGGAATTTGTTCATCCCGATGACGGATAGATATGCTCTAGGCCCTCTCGGTGATATCACATTGATTAGCTTGCAAGCAAGTGATTTGATCACTAGAATGTTATATCACGGGAACGAGAAAAGAGTGCATGTCGGTAACGAGATCAAACTAGGTATGGAGATACTGATGATCGAATCTCGGACATGTAATATATAGTGAAACAAAGGTATTAAGATACTAGCGTAAAAGGTTCACACGATCACATAAGTCATCGTTGAATGTGTGGGAGTCAGTATGGGTCTCCAGGTCCCGCTACTGATTATTGATCGAAGAAGGGTCTCGATCATGTCCGCATTATTCGCGAACCGTAGGGTGACACACTTAAGGGATACCGACACCATTCGGAGCAAATGATATGGCAGAAAAAGAAAAGGAAAGCGCGGGAATTTATTTCACTAGACACGAATCGCTTTTGGTTGAAATTGCAAACTGGTTACGCATGTGAAATGGAATACTAGCAAGGGGTTTTATGTGAATGTTTGTTAATTAAAGTAATTAACAAAATTCTGAATAAATAAATAAAAGAGTTTTATTTAAATGAGAGCTTGCATTAAATTTGGTGGAAATTTAATGCATGTGAGTTGATTTTTGAGTGGAGGCTTTTTAATGGGAGTGGAGGCTTTTCATTTTGAGTGGGAGCTCCACCCACATGAATGTGAAAGAGGTGGGGGCAGCCCCATGGCTGGGCGCCATGACCCTTGGGTGTGATGAATAAGTCTCTGTACTGCTGGTCTTTGTGGGGCTGTAACACACATGGTCCTTGTAGCAAGGACGGGTAGTTAGGAGCAGCAAGGACCAAGCATCCTTGACTGCTTTAGCAGCATCAGTTAGGAGCAGCAAGGACCAAGCATCCTTGACTGCTTTTAGGCAGCATCTTAGACTAGCATCTTGGACTAGCATTTAGCATATTCTTGGCTGGCTAGCAGCCTATAAATATGTATCCCCAACCCCTGTGGTTGGCATGGCATTTGTGTGTGAGTTTGTGCGAGAAATAAAACCAGAAAATTGCCCCAACTCCTAGTGTCATCCCCTCTCTTCAATGAGAGTAAATCTAGAGATCCTATCAAGTGGTATCAGAGCGAGGTTGTCTTGTAGGCTGAGTGTTTCCTGCTCATCCCCTTCACCGGGTGTGCAGCAGCCCCAGCGAGCAAGTGCAGCAGCTCAAGCTGTCCCTGGTGGCCTCTCCCCTTCCGCGCAGTCGAGCAGCAGCTCGTTAGCAGCAGCTCTCCCTCCACGCAACAGCCCCCCAGCGGCCAGCCATGTCCCAAGGTCGCTCTCAGCACTCGGCTACCTCGAGCGTGCGGCGTCGGCAGGAGGCCGAGCTCGCCGCGGCAGAGGAGCGTGAGCGGGCGGCAAGAAGCTGCCAGGGCGACAGCCGAGGCTTCAAGGCGGCGCGCAATCGCGGCAGCAGCCGATGACGCAGTAGCAGCAGCAGCGGTGGAGGCATCACGTACAGCAGCGGCAGAGGCCCAGGCTCTACGCGGCAGCATCAGCAGCTGCATTTCAGGCGGAAACAGCGTCGACACAGCCCACGAGCGGACGGCGCGGTGGGCAGCCGAGCATGCCCAAGCACACGGCGGTGTCGCTCCCGGTGGAGGTGAGCACTGCGGTGACGCTCCTGGAGGAGGCGCGCACGGCGGTGGTGATCCAGAAGGAGGTGAGCACTGCGGTGGCGCTCCCGGAGGAGGCGCGCACTGCGGTGGCGCTCCAGGAGGAGGCGCGCACTTCGGTGGCGGTGGCGCTCCCGGAGGAGGCGCGCACGGCGATGGCGTTCCAGAAGGAGGCGCGCACGGCGGCGGCCGAAACGACCAAGACCGTGGCCTCTACGAGGTCCGGGCTGTGGTCAGGGACGTTGGTCCCGGTGCTGGGTGGCCTACCCTCACCAAAACCAACTACGTCGAGTGGGCCGCGGTCATGAAGGTCCGGCTCCAGGTGCGGCACATGTGGGAGGCAGTCCAGGATGCCAACGTCGACCACCATGACGATCGACGGGCGCTGGACGCCCTCCTTGCCGCAGTCCCGCCCGAGATGCAGTTCTCGCTTTCCAACAAGCGGACTGCCAAGGAGGCCTGGGAGGCCATCGCTGCGTCGCGCATCGGCAGCGACCGTGCTCGCAAGGCCGCTCTGCAGGCACTCCGCAAGGAGTGGGATGACCTGGCCTTCAAGCCAGGTGAGGACGTCGATGACTTTGCTCTCCGTCTCAACACTTTGCTGCAGAAGATGGAGCGGTTCGGCGACGCCATCTACAACGAGGAAAGAGCTGTCGAGAAGCTCTTTCGCTGCGTCCCCACGAAGTACAGGCAGATAGCTCGCTCGATCGAATCCCTGCTGGACCTCAGCACGATGTCGATCGAGGAGGCAATCGGTCGCCTCAAGGTCGTCGACTTCGACGAGCCACAGCTTCCCTCGGGGTCCATCACCACTGCTGGGAAGCTGCTCCTCACTCGGGAGCGGTGGGACGCCGGCCACGGTGACAGGAAGAAGGGGGAGTCCTCTTCCGCATCAGGTGGCCGCAGGCGCGGCAAACCGCGCAAGGGGCGCAAAGACGGCCAGGTCAGGGTGCAAGGTGGCGCCCGCGGAGGCGCCGCCGGCAGGCCCAAGTTGGCCCAAGATGACGCCTGCCACAACTGTGGCCAACTTGGCCACTGGGCCAAGGAGTGTCGACAGCCACGACGCGGCCAGGCCCACGTCGCACAGGCAGAGGAGGAGGAGCCGGCTTTTTTCATGGCTCATGCGAGCATCGAGCTACGCCCTACGGCACCAACTGCGGCGGCTCCCCTCCACCTCGACGAGCCAAAGGCACACGCCCTTCTCGGCGACGGCTCCGACACCGACAAGACTGGCGGGTGGTGCCTTGACACCGGCGCCACCCACCACATGACTGGTCGACGGGAGTTCTTCGCCGAGCTCAACTCGGACGTGCGAGGCACTGTCAAGTTTGGAGATGCCTCCGCCGTGGAGATTCAGGGTGTCGGCTCCGTCATCTTCGCCGCCAAGACCGGAGAGCACCGGATGCTCACCGGTGTCTACTACATCCCTGCACTGAGGAACTCCATCATCAGCTTGGGATAGGTGGATGAGAGCCGCTCGTGAGTGCTGATCGAGCACGGGATCCTGCGCATCTGGGATCGCCATCGTCGCCTTCTTGGCAAGGTACCTAGAGGCACAAATCGGCTCTATGTCCTTGATGTGCAGGTGGCACAACCCCTCTGCCTCGCCCCTCGTCGGGACGACGAGGCGTGGCAGTGGCACGAGCGCTTCGGGCACCTTCACTTCGAGGCCCTGAAGCGGCTCAGAAGTAAGGAGATGGTGCGAGGCCTGTCGTGCCTCGAACACGTGGAGAAGTTCTGCGACGTCTGCATGGTGAAGAAGCAGAGGCGACTCCCCTTCCCCCAGCAGGCGAGATTCAGAGCAAAGGATAAGCTCGAGCTCGTGCACGGGGACTTGTGTGGACCGGTGACTCCGGCCACACCGGGAGGACGACGCTACTTCCTGTTGCTCGTCGACTTCTCCCGCTACATGCGGGTGGTGCTTCTCAGTAGCAAGGGAGAAGCAGCGGACGCCATCAGGCGTACGCAGGTTGCTGCAGAGGCGGAGTGCGGCTGCAAGCTGCGCGTGCTGCGCACCGACAACGGCGGCGAATTCACAGCAACTGAATTCGCGTCGTACTGCGCTGATGAGGGCATTCAGCGCCACTACTCCGCCCCTTACAGCCCGCAGCAGAACGGCGTCGTCGAGCGGCGCAACCAGACGGTTGTGGGGATGGCCCGGGCCCTCCTCAAGCAGAGAGGGATGCCGGCTGTCTTCTGGGGGGAGGCGGTGCTGACAGCCGTCTACATCCTCAACCGCTCACCTACGAAGGCACTTGACGGCAAGACGCCGTACGAGGCTTGGCATGGGCGCAAGCCGGCGGTCTCCCACTTACGGGTCTTCGGCTGCCTCGCGTTCGCCAAGGAGCTCGGCCACATCGGCAAGCTCGACGACAGGAGCAATCCCGGAGTGTTCATCGGCTACGCGGAGGGCTCGAAGGCCTACCGCATCCTCGACCCGAAGACACAGTGTGTGCGCACGGCGCGAGATGTTGTGTTCAACGAAGGGCGAGGGTGGGCGTGCGACAAGGCGGTGGACGACGGCTCGACTCCGACATATGACGACTTCATTGTCGAGTACGTCCACTTCGAGGGAGCCGGGGGAGCAGGCAGCTCCTCGCCGAGCGCGTCTACCTCAGTTCCCAAGTCTCCATCTGTCCCGGTGGCTGTCACACCGACGGCACCACAGCTGCCGACGCCACCGACGCCACGTGCTCCAGCACCAGCAGTCACACCTCCGGGCACGTCTACTCCGGCACCAGCAGTCACACCTCCGGGCACGTCCACTCCGGCACCAGCAGTCACACCTCCGGGCACGTCTACACCAGCACCAGCTCGCGTCGAGCGCAGCCCGGTGGAGTTCGCTTCCCCGCTCGCTCACGACGAGGAGCGCATCGACAGACATGACGGCGAGCCGCTATGTACCGTACGATGGAGGGTCTTCTCGGCGACCAGCCGGTGCCGGGACCGGTGCCACGCAACCTGGAGGCGCAACTGCAACTTGCATGTGACGACGGTGAGCCTCGGTCTTTTGCAGAAGCGGAGCAAGACGCGGCATGGCGAGCCGCGATGCAGTTGGAGATGGATGCGGTCGAGAAGAACCGCACCTGGGAGCTCGCTGACCTCCCTTGAGGTCACCGGGCGATCACCCTTAAGTGGGTGTTCAAGCTGAAGATGGATGAAGCCGGCGCCATCGTCAAGCACAAGGCTCGCTTGGTGGCCCGAGGTTTCTTGCAGCAGGAGGGGGTCGACTTCGACGACGCCTTCGCTCATGTGGCACGGATGGAGTCCGTGCGACTCCTCCTTGCGCTAGCCGCTCAGGAGGGCTGGCGCGTCCATCACATGGATGTCTAGTCTGCCTTCCTCAACGGCGACTTGAATGAGGAGGTCTATGTGCAACAGCCTCCGGGATTTGCGATTCCTGGCCAGGAGGGCAAGGTACTTCGTCTACGCAAGGCTCTCTATGGTTTGCGGCAGGCACCAAGGGCATGGAACGCCAAGCTGGACTCCACGCTCAAGACGATGGGCTTCGGGCAAAGCCCGCACGAGGCGGCCGTCTACCGACGGGGCAATGGAGGAAATGCCCTGTTGGTAGGTGTCTACGTCGACGACTTTGTCATCACCGGAACCAAGGATGCAGAGGTGGCGGCGTTCAAGGAAGAAATGAAGGCCGCCTTCCAGATGAGTGATCTGGGGCTCCTCTCCTTCTACCTGGGGATCGAGGTGCACCAGCACCACTCCGGGATCACGCTTCGACAGACCTCCTACGCCAAGCGCGTCGTTGAGCTCGCCGGGATCACCGATTGCAACCCAGCTCTCACCCAGATGGAGGAGAGGCTGAAACTGAGCCGCGACAGCACGGCGGAGGAGGTGGACGCTACACAGTACCGGCATCTTGTGGGGAGCCTTCGCTACCTCGCCCACACACGGCCGGACTTGGCATTCTCCGTCGGCTACGTTAGTCGGTTCATGCAGCGACCGACGACGGAACACCAGCAGGCTGTGAAGAGGATCGTCCGCTATGTTGCGGGGACTCTCGACCACGGCCTCTACTACCCTAGGTGCCCTAGGGCGGAACACTTCATCTGGTACAGCAACAGCGACCACACCGGCGACATCGACACCAGCAAGAGCACAAGCGGGATCCTCTTCTTCCTCGGCAAGTGCCTCGTGAGCTAGCAGTCAGTCAAGCAGCAGGTGGTGGCCATGTCCAGCTGCGAGGCCGAGTACATAGCGACCTCCACTGCCTGCACTCAGGCCCTCTGGCTTGCTCGACTGCTTGGTGATCTCCTCGGTCGAGACACCAGCGCAGTGCAGCTCATGGTGGACAGCAAGTCCGCTCTGGCCCTGGCGAAGAACCCCGTGTTCCACGAACGGAGCAAGCACATCCGAGTGAGGTACCACTTCATCCGACGCTGTTTGGATGAAGGGAGCATCACGGCGAGATACATCAACACCAAGGATCATCTTGCAGACCTGCTCACCAAGCCTCTTGGGCGGATCACGTTCCTTGGACTCTGCTCCAGGATTGGGATGGTCCAACCTTCCCACAAGACAACGCACAAGACTTAGGGGGAGAATGATGAATAAGTATCTGTACTGTTGGTCGTTGTGGGGCTGTAACACACATGGTCCTTGTAGCAATGACGGGTAGTTAGGAGCAACAAGGACCAAGCATCCTTGACTGCTTTAGCAGCAAGGACGGGCAGTTAGGAGCAGCAAGGACCAAGCATCCTTGACTGCTTTTAGGCAGCATCTTAGACTAGCATCTTGGACTAGCATTTAGCATATTCTTGGCTGGCTAGCAGCCTATAAATATTTATCCCCAACCCCTGTGGTTGGCATGGCATTTGTGTGTGAGTTTGTGCGAGAAATAAAACCAGAAAATTGCCCCAACTCCTAGTGTCATCCCCTCTCTTCAATGAGAGTAAATCTAGAGATCCTATCAGGGTGTCCCCCTCTCTCCTATAAAAGGCCCCCCTCTCCTCCTCTCAAAGCACACCTCCTCGCGAAGGATCTCTCTCCCTCCTTTAGAATTTCCCCATGGTCTCGGATCAGCGAGATACATGTTCCCGGTGGCTTTTTCTGGAAGGATTTGTTGCTTCCGCTGCTTCGCTGGAGCAAGGGCGCGGAGGTTGTCGGGATAACCATACGTGTGTGTGATCACGGATGCACCACTGCTTTGAGGTGCTGGACTTGATCGTGCTGGACCGGCTGGACCAGATGGACTTCATCACGATGTTGAGATCGGCAAGCGTTCGTCTACATCATCCACGAGTACAACCTCGTTAATGCTATTCGGTCTTCGAGGGTATGTATTCTATGGATGTATATCCACCCGTTGCTTTTATCTAGTAGATAGATCTTGGTACATAGATGTTCCCATCGTAGGAAATTTTTTGTTTTCTATGCTGCGAACCCTTCATTGCTTTGGGCGTCACCCGGCTTCTTTTGTGTCACCCGGCGTCGCCCTTCTCTTTTGACCACGCTTTACCATGGTCCCTCCTGAGCCTCACTCGGAAAGGTGCCACGCGTCCTATCTAACTCGGTCCATCCACGGGAGACTCGGCTCGTTGATTCCTGCAAGGTTAACATCTTTGTCTTATACGGGCCGACATAGTTTCTATGTCAGCCGCATACGATTCTCTTACCCGGCCGTACTTACTCGGCGTAAGCCAAGCTGGGTTGTGTTTTACCCCTTGTGACCCTACCGGGGGTTATCCCCCGACAGTTCTGCCTATTCACTAGCTCACTTAGTCTTTCTCTTCATTTAATTGGATTGCATTCACCAAATTCTTCAACACTTCCAACTGGGCTGCAATACCCCCCCTCCCCCCCCCCCGCCGCCCCGAATACTGGTAGATCTAATACAACCCCAACCATCACCTCTGATTTTTATCGTTGGGGTCCCTTTATCAAAATTCAAATTCCATGGTCTAGGGAATTGTACAACTAAATGTGAATTATTCACCCAACTATCCTCCAAGAACAGAGTCTTCCTCCCATCATTAAAAATTCTTTTGGAAAATTGTTGGAGTGTTTTTTTGAACCATGGGAGCACTAGTAGAAAACAGGACACTAGTCCCGGTTTGTAAGAGGCTTTAGTCCCGGATTGCAATCCGAGACTAACGTATCGGGACTAAAGGTTAGGCCTTTAGTCCCGGTTCTATTACAAACCGGGACTAGATTGTCTCCACGTGGCCGCTCTGTGCGCGCTGGGCTGGAGGATATTTAGTTCCGGTTCGTAACACGAACCGGGACTAAAGTTCTTCTGTCGCGGCAACGTTTTGCACCAAACTGCTGCCGCGGCAGGAGGTGGGGTTTTAGGGTTTTCTTTTTTTGTGTTTGATTATTTTTCATTTTGTGTTTTCATATACATATTATTATACGCTACTACATGTTGTATACATAGATGCATATATAATATAATTTCACTCACGATATCATAAATACATATAAATATATACACAACCGAGACTAGAGCTCGTCTAATTGATTTACACCAACATCATCATTACAACATATACTGTCCTTTTGTGTCTATCCACGATTACACGAAGGTCTATCTACGTTGTACTCTCCTTTTGAGTTTATGACGTCCCTGAGCAAAAATCCCGACAACTCCTCTTGAATTGCTAGTAGGCGTTCATGTGGTAGGAGCTTATCCCGCATCGCATCCAACTATATATAAAGAAGTAGATCATTATGAATGGAACTCAACAAAAACTATGGTATATTATAAATTGCGAATATATTGTTTACGTACTTGAAGAAAGTCTGTGACCTGCTCCATACACCCGCGAATGAACTCACATACGTAATATCCACATAAATTAGTCCCCTATGGCTGTGTCGCACACTTTTCGGTCGAGAATATATTTCAATCAGATAATAATCAAGCATGATAACTATAAGAATGATAAATGTAATATCCACATAAATTAGTCCCCTAGCTCTCGTACTACTTACTTGGACCATACGAAAAGTGAGATCCTCACGCCATTCACCCTGAACCTCCTTCGTGAACCTTTTCCAAACCCTGTCCAGCAAAAAAGAAATGAATGAGTTATTAATTAGTTTATATCTCAGAGAATGAACGAAAGAGACAGATATAGTGATTGAAATTACTTTTGGAGACAATCAATTATGCTGCGGTAGTCTTCCATCGGCTTCTTTAACGAGTCCGAGATTTCAACTTTTGCACGGTCAACGTCAATGTTTAGAAGAATCCAGTGAAAGCTGCGATCGTTTATATACACTTAACATCGAGTAAACAAAAATTGAATGTGTACAAGACAGTAAGACTCTTACCCATAGTTGTAAGTAAATAGTATTTGTGTCTTGTAATGTTGCTCCATTAAAAACATTAGCAAGTTATCCTCTGTTTCCTCGAGGTTATTTATTAGCGTATGTCCATTTACTCTGTTTGGGTCAACGAACCCAATGCTGTAGATTGACTTTCTTCTACATTCTTGAATCTTAATTCTGCATATATAATAGCATACAGAAGGAGCTATAGTGAGTATAATGACAGGAAATGAATTGAACGAGCTGAGTTAGTGACTTAATTACTTACAGAAAATATATGCTGAGGAGGGACTTGTCGAGGGCGTCTAGGTTGAATAACTGAAATAGTTCACAAAGTTCAATGGAGATCTCGTCTGGATGGAAGTACTCCTCTCCAACTTTACATAGGAGAAATTGTCTCCCTTCCTTTGTGACTTTCAAGTACCAGGTATGCAACAGTCGCATATGTGTTGGCAGATCATCGAATACCTCATCGCTGACCAGAGGCTCCCCGTAGACAAATTTTCGTGCTATTGGTCCCTTGGCGACATTATCTCCACCGGCACGTTACACTCCTTGGATAATTTAATAGCTAATTCCATATCTATTCCACCTTGTGTGGGCTGGGGTAACACCTTGAGAGGGGCAATGGATTGTTTTGCCTGTTTGCCGAGCTGGGCAACTTCTTTTGATTTTCTCCCACTTGCAGTACTGCTTGATGACTTCTCTTTTAGTGTCTTCATAAGACAGCGTGTATAGTCATCTTTCCTATTTAACACATGTTGGGGTGGTTGCTCAAGGAATGCCTTGAAGTGCTTCTTGACTTTTGGATCAACTAGCACCTGTGGCTCGGGTTGTTTTGGTGCAAAATGGGCCTTCACTTCGGCCCGGGAGATCACCGCGCTTTCCTCATCAGTCCGGTGATAAGCTAACTTGGGAGGAGACGGCGGTACTCTTGGTAGGGGATCTTGTCGTTTTCGGCGTCGGGTCTCCCTCGACGTAGAGGTGTTATTCTTCCCCTTTCTACCCTTTGATTCAGTGGGCGGAGGCGGAGGCGCCGGAGATGGAGATGCAGTCGCGCTGCAATCCCTCTCAGGAAGGGGTGGACTATTGTTTCTTAGTGGATACGGTGGACTCGGAGGTGATGGTGGCCTTGGAGGTGATGGATTGCTTCTCGGAGGAGAAGATTTCCTTGGCGCCCAGCCTGGAAACAAGATGTGTTGTTTTTTCCAAAGAATGATCCCACCCTCCACTTCTCCAAGTGTTTTCTCCCCTTCGCCTGCAGGGATGTCAAGCTCAAGTGATCGACATGTCAGTTCAACTTCATCCACACTGACACGAGCATAGCCAGCTGGAATCTGACTTCCATGGTAGGTCGCTTCCGGTGGACAAGGTAAAGCAAAGCCGAGCGCCATCTTCACAGAAATGTTCTTCACTATGACATGTAGCTCACAAGCTGTCCTTGCCTCGACTTCATCCACGGGGTAGTGAACCATCGTTGCATTATTATCCATCAGCATTGGATTATTAGCTTATACCTCCGTGGAAGCCACGCTGCTTCTCCGCTGAGATGGGCCCACCGGACTGTCTAATGCAGGATCTTGCTGTCGGGACAGTACTCTAAGTTCATTAATCTGCTCCTGCTGCAGCTTGAACATGGCTTGAAATTCCTCGTTCCTTTTTTCAACCGCCTCCAACCGCGTTGCCTCCTCCGCCTTCTATCGGTTCGTTTTTCTGGATCGGCTTCTATAAGTGTCGATGTCAGCGGGAAACCCTGTCTTCCATGGAACAGATGGGCCAAAGCCTCGTGTTCGTCCGACTTTTTCAGGATTCCCGAGGGCATATGTCAGCTCATCGTTCTCTCTGTCGGGAATGAACTTTCCATCTTTTCTCAGTTGTATCACTTTAACAAGTTCATATTTGGGTTTAGTAATGGCCTCCTTTGTAACAATAATCTCCCCGGTTTTAGTGTCATATGACCCCCCATGCCCAAGGAGCCAATTTTTTGACCTCACGGGCCACTTCTTTGTAGCTGGCGTGACCCCTTTTTTACGCATTTCTTCCTTGGTTTTTTCCCACTTCGGCGCGGCCGTCTTGTAGCCACCTGTCCCCATAGTATGGTGATATTTCTTTTTGTCCGCATTTATCTTATTCTTTTCTGACTTGGCCGTAGCTGCTTCTGATTCCTTGTATTTCACAAATGGGGTCCAATTATCCCGCTGCTTCTCTAGCGGGCCAGTGAATGGCGGAGTCAGCCCCTTCTTGGCAAAGTTGTTGTACAATCTTTTCTTCCAGTCCTTGAACTGTTCGCCCATATTCTTAAGGGCCCACTTTCTGACTTGCAACCTCAATGCCTCAGTGACTTCAGGAGTGTCCAATTCAGGCAGAGAGAAGTGTGCCATGAGTGAATTCCAAAGACCGTCTTTGGCTCTGTCATCGACAAAAGTTTCTCCAACTCGATCACTTTTCTTTCATGGCTTATTCCACTTCTGAGTAGCTATCGGGATGGCGTCCCTGACTATCGCTCCGCATTGGTATACAAATACACTTGCGGCCTCTTTCGGCTCCAAAGGTTCGCCGACCTCAGACACTAGATCAATGGTGAAACGCATACCATCGGCCAACTTTTTGATCGGGCCTCATTTCCTTGCAGAAGATTCGCCCGATGCGGAGGTCTAAGAGAAGAAATAGTCGTTAGTACATATATATATATATATGAATCAACTAATGCATCTACTAGCTCGTGATCAGCACAGGCTTTATATACCTCGCCGGTCTTTGCTATGGTGGTGTCTCCACCGTCAGTTCCACCGTCGTCTCCACCAAAGAATTCGTCATAGTCGTCTCTTCTATCGGCTTCATCCAAGTTGAGGTATTGGGAGCCATCATCATCTCCATCATCGTCTGCTCCATCATAATTGTAACCTCATGTACCCTCTAAAGGGTTTCGCGGCATAGTAAATCAAAAATTTCTACGGATGCGAACAGAGGGAAGCCAAGATCTAATCTAGGAGATGCAAACAACGAGAGATTGGATTAGATCTTCATACCCTTGAAGATTCGCACAGCGGAACGTTCGTCGGAACGTGGGTGATGTAGTCGTACTCGCTTCTCCTCCTCGCGATCCGATCGGATCTAGCACCACAAGTGGCGATGCCTCCGTGAGATGCACACGTGCAGCACCTCGACGTCTCCTCCTTCCTTGGTCCAGCAAGTATGGTGGAGAGATGGGTTGGATCTACAACGCGACAGCGCGGTGCAATTGGTGGAGAGTTTCTGCAGCAGGGCTTCGCCTACACGCAGTCGGGAGGGAGAGAGAGAGGAGGGAAGCAGGGCGACTAGGCTTGAGGGGAAGGTGTGGGGGGTGGTGTGCCCCATCCCTCTATATATAGAGGGGTGGGCGCCAGCCCTAACCCCTCCCCCAAGCCCAAGGCCGGCGGCCAAGGAGGGAGGAGTGGGGGGGCAAGGAAACCCCCCCCTTCTAGAAGCTCCAATTAGGGTTTATCCGTTGTTTGGCCGGCTGGGCCCTATGGGGCCTTGTGCCCCTGGCCCAATGCGTCCAGGGCACTCCCTCATAGGCCCATGCCCCCTCCCGGAAGGTGGGTCCACGTTAGTCCCCTTCTGGAAGGTTCTAGAAGCTTCCGGTACAATACCGATTAACCCAGAACAATTCCGAACTCCAAAAACTGCACTGCCTTCTATGAATCTTATTCTCCGGACCATTCCGGAACCTCTCGTGATGTCTCGGATCCCATATGAGACTCCGAACAAAAACTCATAAACCAATTATCCAATCTATCCTAGCGTCGAGACACGTTAAGTGTGTGACCCTTCGGGTTCGAGAATATGCAGACATGATCTTCTATCAATAATCAACAGCGGGGTCTGGAAACAGATATTGACTCCCACACATTCATCGATGATCATATCGGATGAACCACGATGCCAGGATTCAATTAATCCCATATATATTCCCTTCGTCTCGCGATATTTTACTTTCCCGAGATTTGATCGCTTGCATGCGTCATACCTAGTTCAATCTCGTTCACAGCAAGTACTTTACTTGTTCCGTAATCCGATATCACTTTGTGATTAACTCCTTAACCACATGCTTGCAAGCGGTGTTGATATCGATTACCGAGTGGGCTCTAAGTATATCTCTCCGACTTGGGAGGGACAAATCCCATCTTGATACATACAACCCAACAGATACTTTCCGATCACCTGAGAGACACCTTTATGATCACCCTCTCATAGGATGACGTTTGATGACCTCAAAGCTTTCTTCCGATACTAGGGAGTTGTATTATCTCATGGTCTAAGGAATACAATATTTGACATAAGAAAAGCTTCGCAAAGATGAACACGATGACACGATCTAATTGCTTCGCTTAGTTTGTGTCTGTCCATCATATCATTCTCCCAATGATATGATCTCATTATTAATCGACAACTCATGTCCATGGTCAGGAAACCTTAACCATCATTAATCAATGATCTAGTCCATAGAGGCGTACTAGGGACAGAGTGTTGTTCACAAACCACACAAGTATTAAAGTTTCCGCTTAATACACTTCTAGCATGGAATATAAACATTATCATGAACAAGAATTACAATAATAACATCTTTATTATTGCCTCTAGGGCATAATTCCAACAGTCTCCCACTTGCACTAGAGTCAATAATCTAGTTTACATTTGGCAACAATCTCACACCCATGGCACTAAGGTGCTGATCATGTTTTACACGTGGAAGAGGTTTAGTCAATGGATCTGCGACATTCAGATCCGTATGTACTTTGCTAATCTTCAGATCTCCATCTGCTGTATAATCTCTGATTATATGAAACTTGCGGTTGATATGCTTGGTCTTTGGATGATATCTTGGTTCCTTAGCGAGTGCTATGGCGCCAGTGTTGTCACACAATATCTCCAGTGCGTCCAATGCACTTGGAACCACGCCAAGATCAGTGATGAAGTTCCTGATCCAAACTCCTTCACTTGACGCTTCTGCAGCAGCCATGTATTCCGCTTCTACTGTAGATCCCGCGATCACGCTTTGCTTGCAGCTTCTCCAGCTCATAGCTCCTCCATTCAAAATATACACATATCCTATCTGAGATTTAGAATCATCCTTGTCGGTGTCGAAACTAGCGTCGACATAACCTTTTACGACGAGCTGTTCATCACCCCCATAGACTAAGAACATTTCTTTAGTCCTATTTAGGTACTTTAGGATGTTCTTCACGGCTGTCCAGTGTTCCACTCCTGGATCACTTTGATATATGCTCGTCAAACTAAGAGCATTGGACACATCCGGTCTAGTACACAGCATGGCATACATGATAGAACCTATGGCCGAGGCATAAGGCACTTTGCTCATAGCTTCCCCATCATTTACCGTAGCTAGACACTGAGCCTTGCTCAATATCTTACCTGACAACATAGGCACTGAACCTTTCTTTGCCTTATCCATTCTGAACCTTTTCAGAACTTTGTCTAGGTATGTACTCTGGCTTAAAGCTATCAGGCGTCTTTGTCTATCTCTATAGATTTTGATGCCCAATATATAAGCAGCTTCACCTAGGTCTTTCATTGAAAAACACTTGTTCAAATAACTCTTCACATCATTAAGCATGTTAATGTCATTTCCAATAATCAATATGTCATCCACATATAGTACCAGAAATGTCACCGAGCTCCCACTCACTTTCTTGTAGATGCAAGCTTCGTAGCAATTTGGAACAAATCCAAAGCTCTTGATCACTTGATCAAAACGAAGGTTCCAACTCCGAGATGCTTGCTTCAGTCCATAAATGGAACGCTGAAGTTTGCATACTTTATTAGCATCCTTAGGATCGACAAAACCTTCGGGTTGCATCATATACAACTCTTCATCAATGTTGCCATTGAGGAACGCAGTCTTGACATCCATCTGCCATATTTCATAATCATGAAACGTAGCAATTGCTAATAAAATCCGAATGGACTTAAACATCGCTACGGGAGAGAAAGACTCATCGTAGTCAACACATTGAACTTGTCGAAAACCTTTCGCGACAAGCCGTGCTTTATAAACGGTAACATTACCATCCGCGTCCGTTTTCTTCTTGAAGATCCATTTGCACTCAACGACCTTTCGGTCGCTAGGAGGGTCCACCAAAGTCCATACTTGGTTTTCGCTCATGGATCCCAATTCGGATTCCATCGCTTCTAGCCATTTCTCAGAGTCTAGGCTCATCATCGCTTCCTCATAGTTCGTAGGTTCACTGTCTTCTACCAACAAGACAGTCAAGACAGGGTTTCCGTACCACTCGGGAGGGGCACGCGACCTTGTCGACCTGCGACGTTCAGTAGCAACATCGTCCGAAGCTTCATGATCCTTGTCATTAGCTTCCTCTATTGTTGGTGCAGACGGCACTGGAACAATTTCAGGTGCTGCGCTACTCTCCAACTCAAGAGAAGGTTCAATAACCTCGTCTAGCTCTACTTTCCTCCCACTCACTCTTTTCGAGAGAAACTCCTTCTCAAGAAAGGAACCGTTCTTTGCGACAAACACTTTGCCTTCGGTTCTGTGATAGAAGGTGTACCCAATAGTTTCCTTAGGGTATCCTATGAAGACGCATTTCTCCGCTTTGGGTTCGAGCTTGTCCGGCATCAACTTCTTGATGTAAGCTTCGCATCCCCAAACTTTAAGAAACGACAACTTAGGTTTAGCACCAAACCACAGTTCATACGGTGTCGTCTCAACGGATTTAGATGGAGCCCTATTTAAAGTGAATGCAGCGGTTTCTAATGCATAACCCCAAAATGATAACGGCAAATCAGTAAGAGACATCATTGATCGGACCATATCTAATAGGGTTCGGTTCGGCGTTCAGACACACCATTGCGCTGTGGTGTTCCGGGTGGCGTGAGTTGCGAAACGATTCCGCTTGCTTTAAGATGCGTGAGAAAATCATAACTTAAATATTCACCTCCACGATCGGATCGTAGAAACTTAATTTTCTGTTACGATGGTTCTCCACTTCAATCTGAAATTCCTTGAACTTTTCAAATGTTTAAGATTTATGTTTCATTAAATAGATATACTCATATCTACTTAAGTCACTGGTAAAAGTGAGAAAATAGCGATATCCACCGCGCGTCGAAACACTCATCGGTCCGCACACATCGGTATGTATGATTTCCAACAAGTCCGTTGCTCGCTCCATCATACCGGAGAACGGGGTTTTGATCATCTTGCCCATGAGGCATGGTTCGCATGTGTCAAATGATTCAAAATCAAGAGACTCTAAAATTCCATCAGAATGGAGTTTCTTCATGCGTTTTACACAAATATGACCTAGATGACAGTGCCACAAATAAGTAGTATTATCACTATCTACTTTGCATCTCTTAGCCTCAATGTTATGGATGTGTGTTTCATCCCTTTCGAGATTTAGAAGAAATAAACCATTCACAATAGGTGCATGACCATAAAAGATGTTACTCATATAAATAGAACAACCATTATTCTCCGATTTAAATGAATAACCGTCTTGCAATAAACAAGATCCAGAAATAATGTTCATGCTCAACGCAGGCACATAATAACATTTATTGAGGTTTAAAACTAATCCCGAAGGTAAAACTAAGGAGAGCGTGCCGACGGCCATCACATCAAATCTTGATCCGTTGCCAACGCGCATCGTCACCTCATCCCTCGCCAGCCGCCGTATATTCCGTAGCTCTGTTTCGAGTTACAAATATTAGCAACTGAACCAGTATCAAATACCCAGGCACTACAACGAGGGCTAGTAAGGAAAACATCAATAACATGTATATAAAATATACCTTTGATGGTGCCAGACTTCTTGTCCGCTAAGTACTTCGGACAGTTGCCCAAAGGACCCTTGTCCTTGCAATAGAAGCACTCAAAGGTCCGGCTTGGGACCAGACCTGAGCTTCTTCTCAGCAGGGGCAACGCGCTTGCCGCTGCCTTTCTTGAAGGGCTTCTTTGCACCCTTACCTTTCTTGAAGGTGGGGGGCTTGTTGACCATCAACACATGATTATCCTTTTTGATGTCCACCTCCGCAGCCTTCAGCTTTGCGAAGAGCTCGGTGATCGTATCAGTGGAACCAATCTGATTGTGAGTCACTACAAAACTTTTGTAGCTGGGAGGGAGTGATTGCAGAACCCTGTCAATCTTGAGCTCCTCCGAATCTTGCGATCGATTGCTCAAGGCGTTGAGTGTAGCCCGACATCTTAATGGCGTGCTCACTAACGGAACTCCCTTCCTCCATCTTGCAGTTAAAGAACTTCTCAGAGATCTCATATCTCAGAACGGGCCTGAGTCTGAAACATGGTTTTCAGCTCCTCGGGAATCTCAAAGGGCCCGGGATAGTCTTCAAAACGATTTTGAAGGTCCGATTCCATAGCAAACAACATGGTGCTCTTAATCACACCATAATCATCTTTGCGCTGATGACACAGCTTTCTCATCACCGCAGTAGCGATGCAGGCGTCACCTAACGCATTCTCAAGGACATAGTCCTTTTGACCGCCAGAGAGAATGATTCTCAGATTGCGGAACCAGTTGGTGAATTTAGACCCATTGTTTTTAAGCTTTTCTTTCTCAGCAAAAATGTTGAAGTTGAAGTTGGACTTAGCCATTTGATCTACAATATTTGCAAGTACAAATTAGACTATGTTCATGATAACTAGTTCAACTTTTAATCAAATTACTAGATGAACTCCCACTAAATTCAACATCCCTCAAGTTGTTTAGTGAACACGATCCAAATTCACCACACCTAATCCGATCTTCACGAGAAGAGATGTGGTTTCAATGGTGGACAACGAAGTGTCGATCATATCATTCATATGACTCATGCTTAACCTTTCGATTCATGTGTTCCGAGGCCATGTCTGTACATGCTAGGCTCGTCAAGTTAGACCCAAGTATTTCCGCGTGTGCAAAACTGGCTTGCACCCGTTGTATGTGAATGTAGAGTCTATAGCACCCGATCATCACATGATGCTTGGACACGATTTAACTTCGCAATGGTGCATACTTGGGGAGAACAGTTTTATCTTGATCTTTATGAGGAATCATCTTATACTGCTACCGTCGCGATCTAAGCATAATAAGATACATAAAAGGATAAACATCACATGCATATAACTTTATGTGACATGGTATAGCCAATCTTCGCGCAATGATCTCCATCTTGTGCGTGCCAGCATTATCTCCATCACTCCACCATGATTGCCTCCACCACGAATAGCAACTACAACTATTGCTAACTACTTAGCGATAAAGTGAAACTATTACATGGCGTATAAGAAGTTGACACACAGGTCATACACAATTATAAAGACAACCATATGGCTCCTGCCGGTTGTGTACTCATCGACATGCAAGTCGTGAAACATTACAAAACATGATCATCGCATACATTATACACATCACATCTTGGGCCATACCATATCATAGAAAACACTCCCTGCAAAAACAAGTTAGACGCCTCTACTTTGTTGTTGCATGTTTTACGTGGCTTATGGGAGTAGCATGCTAAGAACGATTCTTACCTACGGAAAGCCACAACGGTGATATTATGGTTGCCAAACTCCGGTGTAAATCCCATGACAACTATAGTGAGAGAAACTGGCATCCACCAGCCGCATGTGTGGAACAAGCCACACGTCAAGTGCGGAGCCGGTCTCGCGAACGACGTCGCGTAAGGTTGGCCTGGACCGCTTCAATCTCACTATCCCGCGTCATAAGAAGAACACAAACAAGAGGCTTGCAACATAAAACATCAACGCCCGCAACAATCATGTTGCGTTCTACTCGTGAAACACATCTACGCATAGATCTAGCTCTGATACCACTGAAGGGTTTCGCGGCATAGTAAATCAAAATTTTCTACGGATGCGAACAGAGGGAAGCCAAAATCTAATCTAGGATATGCAAACAATGAGAGATTGGATTAGATCTTCATACCCTTGAAGATTCGCACAGTGGAACGTTCGTCGGAACGTGGGTGATGTAGTCGTACTCGCTTCTCCTCCTCGCGATCCGATCGGATCTAGCACCAAAAGTGGCGATGCCTCCGTGAGATGCACACATGCAGCACCTCGACGTCTCCTCCTTCCTTGGTCCAGCAAGTATGGTGGAGAGATGGGTTGGATCTACAACGCGACGGCGCGGTGCAATTGGTGGAGAGTTTCTGCAGCAGGGCTTCGCCTACACGCAGTCGGGAGGGAGAGAGAGAGGAGGGCAGCAGGGCGACTAGGCTTGAGGGGAAGGTGTGGGGGGTGGTGCGCCCCAGCCCTCTATATATAGAGGGGTGGGCGCCAGCCCTAACCCCTCCCCCAATCCGAAGGCCAGCGGCCAAGGAGGGAGGAGTGGGGGGGCAAGGAAACCCCCCCCCCCTTCTAGAAGCTCCAATTAGGGTTTATCCCTTGTTTGGCCGGCTGGGCCCTATGGGGCCTTGTGCCCCTGGACCAATGCAGCCAGGGCACTCCCTCATAGGCCCATGCCCCCTCCCGGAAGGTGGGGCCACGTTGGTCGCCTTCCAGAAGGTTCTAGAAGCTTCCGGTACAATACCGATTAACCCGAAACAATTCCGAACTCCAAAAACTGCACTGCCTTATATGAATTTTATTCTCCGGACCATTCCGGAACCTCTCGTGATGTCTCAGATCCCATCCGAGACTCCGAACAAAAACTCATAAACCAATTATCCAATCTATCCTAGCGTCGAGACACGTTAAGTGTGTGACCCTTCGGGTTCGAGAATATGCAGACATGATCTTCTATCAATAATCAACAAATAGGTCCGAAACCCATATTGACTCCACACATTCATCGATGATCATATCGGATGAACCACGATGCCGATTCAATCAATCCCATATATATATTCCCTTCATCTCGCGATATTTTACTTGCCCGAGATTTGATCGCTTGCATCATGGCCATACCTAGTTCAATCTCGCTCACGAAGTACTTTACTCGTCGTAATCCGATATCACTTTGTGATTAACTCCTTAACCACATGCTTGCAAGCGGTGTTGATATCGATTACCGAGTGGGCCCGAAGTATATCTCTCCAACTTGGGAGGGACAAATCCCATCTCGATACATACAACCCAACAGATACTTTCCGATCACCTGAGAGACACCTTTATGATCACCCTCTCATAGGATGACGTTTGATGACCTCAAAGCTTTCTTCCGCTACCAGGGAGTTGTATTATCTCATGGTCTAAGGAATACAATATTTGACATAAGAAAAGCTTCGCAAAGATGAACACGATGACACGATCTAATTGCTTCGCTTAGTTTGGGTCTGTCCATCATATCATTCTCCAAATGATATGATCTCATTATTAATCGACAACTCATGTCCATGGTCAGGAAACCTTAACCATCATTAATCAATGAGCTAGTCCATAGAGGCATACTAGGGACACAGTGTTGTTCACAAACCACACAAGTATTAATGTTTCCGCTTAATACAATTCTAGCATGAAATATAGACATTATCATGAACAAGAATTACAATAATAACATCTTTATTATTGCCTCTAGGGCATAATTCCAACACCCTCATCTATCATGTTGTACATGATGTGCTCTTCGTTGTCTCTACCGTCCATAACTTAACTAATACAGAAGAAACATAAAACCATTTTGCTTAATG
Source organism: Avena longiglumis (assembly GCA_030063025.1). Classification (NCBI taxonomy): domain Eukaryota; kingdom Viridiplantae; phylum Streptophyta; class Magnoliopsida; order Poales; family Poaceae; genus Avena; species Avena longiglumis. Next base: position 425,216,300 of record CP125979.1, on the reverse strand, counting down.
CGATAAAATAAAGGAAGATAAAGTAATCCAGCTTAAACAATGCGATAAAGAAAGATAAAGTACCAGTTAAACAACAATACATCTCGAATAATCCAGCTAGTACAACAATAAAGTACCAATTAAACAACAATACAACCCTATTACACATCTAGCTCAGCGAAGACGTCGAGCCCCGGCTACTGAGCCGCAGGAGGTGTGCACCCAAAGTGTAGGAACCATCACCGGAGAATATTTCGGGTAAGGTGCCTGAAGAAGCTGCCAGGTATTGGCGTCCCGGACTCCTAAAATGTGCATGTAGCGCTGGACATGCTCGTCCTTCTCCCTGACACGACGTTGTACCACCTCATCGGGGGCCGGCTCCCTCTGCATCGCACCTGGACCACTCGGCCGCCACCACAGAAGATCTGGGTCGACGACGACACCCGGATTCCTCACGAGACGACGTCCCCCGGCTGGTAGCACCTCCCAGTGCCAGCCCGGTGGAGCCCAGCCCCGTGGATGCCCGGTGACACTGTCTAGTAGTGCTCTGGGGGTCACGCCGAGTGAACGAGGATGAGGAATCGACATTCCTAAACACTAAAATTAAACCTATATACTTTAAACATGATGAAAATAAATAGTATCAACTAAAATAAAATATATTACACTAAAATAAATAGTATCAAATAAAATCCTAAAATTCACTAACTAAGAAAAATTCACTAACTAAAATAAACTATATTACACTAACTAAATTACACTAACTCAAAATAAAATATATTAAACACTAACTAAAATATCTAAGAAAAATTACACTAAACTTACTAACTAATTAACCCTAAAATAACCCTAACTAATTAACCCTAAAATACACTAACAAAATTATATACACTAACTAATTAATCCTAACAAAATTAACACTAATTAACAAAATTAACACTACTAATTAACTAGAGCTTAATTACCTTGGGGAGGGGTGGCTCCGAAGTTGGTTGACGGTGCAAGGCGCATGGTGGCTCGCTCAAGGTCATGGATGGCACGTGCCGGGAAGGGCGGTCTTGGGAAGAAGGGGAGGCGCCGGAGCGGGACGACACGGGCCGGGCGACACGGGCGGCAAGACGGGCATCGGGCGCAAGCGGTGGCTCACATGAGGAGGAAGACGGCGACGCGGTGGCTCAGCGCGCTAGGAGGAAGACGACGGCGCGGCGGTCTGTGTGCTCTGATTCGTGCACCGAACCAGGGCGCACGGGGTGGGTATACCCACCCCCCTTTAGCCCCGGTTGGTAGTACAAACCGGGACTAAAGGGGGACCTTTAGCCCCGGTTTAGCCCCGCACCCCTTTAGCCCCGGTTTGTACAAACCGGGGCTAAAGGTCCTTTTTAAAAGCTTTTTCAAAACCTTTTTTAAAATTAATTATTATATGCATGTTTAAAACCTTTTTAAAAACGAAAAACCTTTTTCAAAACCTTTTTTAAAAACCTTTTTTTGGAGACATAATCAGTATACCAAGTTTGATATTTTTTCTTGCAACTATGTCACATAATATAACACCACGCGAAGGATTTACATTGTTCGGACCTTTTTGAATTTTTTATGCCCGTTTTGAACTTTTTGCCGTTTCGAACTTAGGTCAAAACGACGTGCGTGAAGATAGGGGATGAGAATGTTAGAACTTGCATTGGATCTCTGGAAAAACGACATATTGTGAGTCTAAAAATGATTTTTTTCAAAAAATCACAGACGTTAGATCATGTACCTGTAGTTCAAACCGGACCCACTTCCTACCAATTCGGCGGACATTTGTCTTTTTCACCCGGAAAGGACAGAAAGGTTTGAGATCCCCTGGTTTGGATATAGTTCACGTAACGTGGTCTACTATTTTAGAAAATGGGATGGTAGCATCAGAATCGCATTTTGGTGGTCGCTTCACAAACGACCGCTTTTTGCGCTCGGAAAATGGAAAATGGCTTTTCCGAGCGACGAAAAGGAAAACTTCCTCCTGCAACATTGTTCTACATATCAATATACACATACATGCACAATATAGGCACTGTATCACAAACTATGCCGCGATTCAACACATAACATCCGTCTCTTGGACCGAAAGCCATGAAACCTCGAACATGATAGGTCATTTTGTGAAGGTTTTTTGGAGACATAATTAGTATACAAAGTTTGATAGTTTTCCTTGCAACTATGTCACATAATATAACACCACGCGAAGGATTTATATTGTTCGGACCTTTTTTGAATTTTTTATGCCCGTTTCGAATTTTTTGCTGTTTCGAACTTAGGTCAAAACGGCGTGCGTGAAGATAGAGCATGAGAATGTTAGAACTTTCATTGGATCTCTGAAAAAACGACATATTGTGAGTCTAAAAATGATTTTTTTAAAAAATCACGGACGTTAGATCATGTACCTGTAGTTCAAACCGGACCCACTTCCTACCGATTTGGCAGACATTTGTCTTTTTCACCCGGAAAGGACAGAAAGGTTTGAGATCCCCGGTTGGGATATAGTTCACGTAACATGGTATTCTATTTTAGAAAAATAGGATGGTAGCATTCTGTAACTGCATTTTGGTGGCTGCTTCACAAAATGACCCGTCTTTTTGCACTCGGAAAATGGAAAATGGCTTTTCCGAGCGACGGAAAGGAAAACTTCCTCCTGCAACATTGTTCTACATCCCAATATACACATGCATGCACAATATGGGCACCATATCACAAACTATGCCGCGATTCAACACATAACATCTGTCCCTTGGACCGAAAGCCATGAAACCTCGAACATGATAGGTCATTTTGTGAAGGTTTTTTGGAGACATAATCAGTATACCAAGTTTGATATTTTTCCTTGCAACTATGTCACATAATATAACACCACACGAAGGATTTACATTGTTCGGACCTTTTTTAATTTTTTATGCCCGTTTTGAATTTTTTGCCCTTTCGAACTTAGGTCAAAACGGCGTGCATGAAGATAGGGGATGACAATGTTAGAACTTGCATTGGATCTCTGAAAAAATGACATATTGTGAGTCTAAAAATGATTTTTTTCAAAAAATCACGGACGTTAGATCATGTACCCGTAGTTCAAACCGGACCCACTTCCTACAAATTCAGCAGACATTTGTCTTTTTCACCCGGGAAGGACAGAAAGGTTTGAGATACCCTGGTTGGGATATAGTTCATGTAACGTGGTCTACTATTTTAGAAAAATGGTATGGTAGCATTATGTAAATGCATTTTGGTGGCTGCTTCATAAAACGACCCGTCTTTTTGCGCTCGGAAAATGGAAAATGGCTTTTCCGAGCAACGAAAAGGAAAACTTCCTCCTGCAACATTGGTCTACATCCCAATATACACATGCATGCACAATATGGGCACCGTATCACAAACTATGCTGCGATTCAACACATAACATTCGTCTCTTGGACCGAAAGCCATGAAACCTCGAACATGATAGATCATTTTGTGAAGGTTTTTTGGAGACATAATCAGTATACCAAGTTTGATATTTTTCCTTGCAACTATGTCACATAATATAACACCACGCGAAGGATCATGTACCTGGAGTTCAAACTGGACCCCTTCCTGCCGATTCGGCAGACATTTGTCTTTTTCACCTGGGAAGGACAGAAAGGTTGTAGCCACTAACCGGGACTAAAGATATTTCCCGCCATATCCCACCGCTTCCCGCCATGTTTTCCCTCCCTTTCCCTCTGAACGGTGCTTTTAGTCCCGGTTGTAGCCACTAACCGGGACTAAAGATATTTCCCGCCATATCCCACCGCTTCCCGCCATGTTTTCCGCGCCTTTCCTCGAACGGTGCTTTTAGTCCCGGTTGTAGCCACTAACCGGGACTAAAGATATTTCCCGCCATATCCCACCGCTTCCCGCCATGTTTTCCCGCCCTTTCCCTCTGAACGGTGCTTTTAGTCCCGGTTGTAGCCACTAACCGAGACTAAAGATATTTCCCGCCATATCCCACCGTTTCCCGCCATGTTTTCTAGAACTTTCCATCTATATATAGGCCGACCACGCCATGGCTATCCATACATCCGCACCTTCCTCTCTCACAACTATGGACAGTGCCTACTGGGCCATTCTGACCCTCGAGGAGACCCAGGCTTTGTGGGCCTCCAACTACCCTTGCCCGCCGGGCGACCGGCCGGCCGACGGCTGGATGCTGAGCGCTGGAGGGGTTCCTTTCCCTCTGTGCCTCAAGGCTCCGCCAGACAGGCGGCCATCACGAACCACTTCTACCACGAGCTCACGCCGGAGCAGCGGATGGATCCCTAGTGGGATCCCGACAACTATCACTCCTGGAATGCCTTCTTTGCTAACCGACGGGAAAGGGACCTCGCCAGGTACGAGGGTGATGGCCTGCCCCAATGAAGCCGGTCGGCGTCTGTGGTGGGCGAACCGTACTATCATCGGCACGATGCGCTACATCGCCGGGGGAGACCATCCTCGCCTGCGGTGTCCACAAGTCTACCCGCCACAGAGCCACAAGAAGGCCCCTCCCGCCTGATGGCAAGCCATCGTCTTCTAGGAGACTCCTCCCCCGCCCGCCGTGAATCCGAGGCCGGAGTGGCAGGTGCCCCGGTATATGCCATGGCTGGGCTGAGGATCTCTGGAGTGGCAGGTGACGATGACGAAGAAGACCCTGAAGCTGTGTACTATAGGACTAGGCATGATTATGACTAAAGGGGGTGGCTTTAGTCCTCACTGTTAGCTAGTCCGGTTTGTCTCGGTTTTTAATATTAATAAATGTCTAAGTGTTACCTAGTCTACAGTTTTGGTACCTGCCTACAGCAATCTCAGAAATTCCTTTATTAACCATGGAGCATCTTCCTTTAATAAATGAAAAATAGGATTAATTCACAAAAGGTTTAATACATTACATCACCAACATCTACATCTAGTGTTTTGGTTCTCTTCTTGTCTGTAACCATGGAGCATCTTCCTTATTTAGCGATATGCTTGGGTCATTTTTCACTTTGAATGGCGGAATTTCATGAAATTTGTCATAATCTTCTGACATGTCTGTCATGTCCTCAACTCCCACCATGTTTCTTTTTCCTGAAAGAACTATGTGGCGCTTTGGTTCATCGTATGATATTATATTGTTTTGCTTATCTTTCCTTTTTCTCGGTCTAGTAGACATGTCCTTCACATAGAAAACTGAAGCCACATCATTGGCAAGGACGAATGGTTCATCTCCGTACGCAAGATTATTGAGATCCACCGTTGTCATTCCGTACATCTGGTCTACCGTTACCCCACATCCTGTCATCTTGACCCATTTGCATCGAAACAATGGGACCTTGAAATTAGGACCATAGTCAAGTTCCCATATGTCCTCTATGTAACCATAATATGTGTCATTTTTTCCATTCTCGTTCATTGCATCAAATTGGACACCACTGTTTTGGTTGGTGCTCTTTTTATCTTGGGTGTGCGTGTAAAATATATTCACATTGATCTCGTAACCTTGGAAAGTCAATATAGTTGAAGATGGAGACCTGGCCAACAAGTACAACTGATCTCCAACAGTGGTGTCATTCATGAGATGTGTCTGCAACCAACCGCCGAAAGTCTTCACGTGTTCATCTCTAATCAACTTTGCGATCGACTCGGTAGTTCGAGCGTACAATATTCTTGTGTACCTCGATATATGGAGCCACCAAGGTGGAACTTTGCAGAATTGTATAGTGTGCTTTAGTGAAAGGATGTCCATCCATACATATCTTTGCTTTCTTTCCTAGCGTGCCTTTTCCACTAAGTCTCCCTTCATGTCGTGATTCAGGTACACCGATCGGCTTAAGGTCAGGAATAAAGTCAACACAAAACTCAGTGACCTCCTCTGTTCCATATCCCTTGGAGATGCTTCCTTCTGGCCTCACACGGTTATGGACATATTTCTTTAAGACTCCCATGAATCTCTCAAAGGGAACATATTGTGTAGAAATACAGGACCGAGAATGGTAATCTCTTCGACTAGGTGAACTAGAAGGTGCGTCATTATGTTGAAGAAGGATGGTGGGAACACCAACTCAAAACTGACAAGACACTGGACCACATCTTTCTGTAACCCTGGTAGACTTTCTGGATCGATTACCTTCTGAGAAATTGCATTGAGGAACGAACATAGCTTCACAATGGGTACTCTAACATTATCCGGCAGAAGCCCCCTCAAAGCAACCGGAAGCAACTGCATCATAAGCACGTGGCAGTCATGAGACTTAAGGTTCTGGAATTTTTTCTCTGCCATATTTATTATTCCCTTTATATTGGACGAGAAGCCAGAAGGAACCTTGATACTACTCAGGCATTCAAAAAAGATTTCCTTCTCTTCCTTGGTAAGAGCGTAGCTGGCAGTACCTTGAAACAACTCTGGATGCCTGCCTTCTCGGTCTTTCATACGTTGTTGGTCCTGTCATGCTTCTGGTGTATCTTTATTCTTTCCATACACGCCCAAGAAGCCTAGCAGTATCACGCAAACATTCTTCGCCAGGTGCATCACGTCGATTGCAGAGCGGACCTCTAAGACTTTCCAATAGGGTAGCTCCCAAAATATAGATTTCTTCTTCCACATGGGTGCGTGTCCGCGAGCGTCCTTCGGAACGGACTGTCCGCCAGGACCCTTTCCAAAGATTACTTTTAAATCCTTCGCCATATCAAATACAGCATCACCTGTACGAGGGACAGGCTTACTCTGGTGATCTGCTTCACCATTGAAATGCTTGACTTTCCTTCTTAGGGAATGTGTGGGCGGAAGAAAACGACGATTCCCTAGGTACACATTCTTCTTGCACTTATCCAAATAAATACTTTCGGTGTCATCTAAACAGTGTGTGCATGCATTGTATCCCTTGTTTGTCTGTCCTGAAATGTTACTAAGAGCAGGCCAATCATTGATGGTTATGAACAACAATGACCGTAGGTTAAATTCCTCACGTTTGTGCTCATCCCACACACGTACACCTTGTCCGTGCCATAGCTGTAAAAGTTCTTCAACTAATGGCCTTAGGTATACATCAATGTCGTTGCTGGGTTGCTTCGGGCCTTGGATGAGCACTGGCATCATAATGAACTTCCGATCATGCACAACCAAGGAGGAAGGTTATACATACACAAAGTCACAGGCCATGTGCTATGACTGCAGCTCTGCTCCCCAAAGGGATTCATGCCATCCGTACTTAGACCAAAACATAAGTTTCTCGCGTCACCTGCAAAGTACGGGTAATTTCTCTCAATTTTTCTCCAATGCGACCCATCAGCGGGGTGTCTCAACATCTCGTCTTTACGGTCTTCTTTGTGCCATCGCAACAATTTGGCATGCTCTTCGTTTCTGAACAAACATTTCAGCCGTGGTATTATAGCAGCATACCACATCACCTTGGCGGGAACCCTCTTCCTCGTGCGCTCCCCCTCAACATCACCAGGGGCATCTCGTCGGATCTTATTCCGCAATGCAGTGCATACCGGGCATGCATCCAAATTCTCGTACTGCTCACCGCGATAGAGGATGCAGTCATTAATGCATGCATGTATCTTCTGTAACTCTAATCCTAGAGGGCAGACAACCTTCTTTGCTTCGTAAGTACTGGCGGGCAGTTCGTTACCCTTTGGAAGTAGCTTCTTCATTATCTTCAACAACTTTTCAAATCCCTTGCCAGGCACACCGACCTCTGCCTTCCATTTCAGCAATTTCAGTGTGCTGCTTAGCTTTTTGTGGCCATGTTCGCAATTGGGGCACAACAATTTGTTGTGATCATCTAACATCTTCTCAAATTTCAACCTCTCCCTTTCGCTATCACATTCTCACTTTGCATCAGCAATGGCCCGACCAAGATCATCATCTGGCTCATATGATGCACGTTCTTCTGCTTCTTCTTCATCATTGTCTTCCATTGTAGTACCACCGTATTCAGGGGACATAGGATAGCTGTCACCATTCTCTTCATCTTCGTTGTCTTCCAGACATGAAACCGAACCGAAACAAGTGGCCATGAAGGACTCTTGAGGAAGAGTATTCCTTCTGATTCCGACACTCACCACATGGACAATGGATAAAACCATTCCGCTTGTTTGCCTCTGCCACAACGAGAAAATAACGCACACCTTTAATGAACTCGTCAGAGATTCGTTCAGCATACATCCATTGTCGTCTCATCTGCATTTTATAAGTTCATCAAACAAAATCATGATGCTAAGAGTAGTACTAGTCTAAAAATAAAAGAACACATCGTATACATCAAACAAGCACTTATTTAAAAAACTTTCTACTATATCTTTAGTCCCGGTTGGACACACCAACCGGGACTAAAGGCTGCGCAGTGGGGCGACATGAGCCCGTTTAGTCCCGAATGGTGTCTCCAATCGGGACTAAAAGTGGGTGACGACACTATATGTCGTGAGTGGACACTATGCCAATGAGTGGCGACACTGTTTCAGTGGGTGGCGACAATATGACAGGGGTGAGTGTCGACATTATGTCATGAGTGTCGACACTATGTTGTGCTTCTTAATCTATAAATAGGTTTCCTTGTAAACTATCAACTGCAAGGAAGATCGTGTGCGAGACCAGGGACACCACTACGGCGGAGCTTCTCGAAGATGTCTTAGGACCTCGTCCTCAGACATCTTCGAGGAGCTCGCCGTAGAGGCACTCCCTAATATGTGAAATTAGTTAGATCCACCAGCATACTAATTTAGCTAGAAAAGATATGAACTGAAAGATGGTGTGCGAGAGCAGGGACACCACTATGGCAGAGCTTCTCGAAGATGTCTTAGGATGCCTCGTCCTCAAATATCTTCGAGGAGCTCGCCATAGAGACACTCCCTAATTTAACTTGGTAGCTCCTTGGCGTGTTCATGTTTTTGTTCTTAATTTCTTGCTTAACTGGCTGATGATTAACTAAAATGCTTGGGCGCCACTATATATATGTGTGTCTTCATAGTTTTGGTACTTATTTTTGTTTCAATGGATTTTGTGACGACAGGTAGAAGAAAGAAGAATATTTTTTTGCTCGACGGTGACATGATGCACTATGAACCGACCGGATTTCAAGACAACATGTCAAACCAAGATATGTATATAGGATGAACTCATGTATCTATGTGCTTCGATGAATCAAATGAATTTCGAAAACTATATGTGCCAAATTAACCAGATATACAGAGATAGAACCCACACAAAATCTATCCATTTCTAGAGCATGAAATGAGCTAAAACAAGCAATGAGAGCTGAAATGATGAAGTTGCTAACCTCTTAGGACCCTTGATAGATGTGGAGCCAAAAAATCTTCACAAATCTTGAGAAAATGGGGAAGAACTCGAGATTGAGGGGAGAAATTTGAGAGGGATGATTGTGTGAGCTTGAAATGGCTCGGGCTGGGAAGGGGAAGAAGATATAGTCGGGGACTTTAGTCCCAGTTTGAGAAATAAACCGGGGCTAAAAGTCCACGCATCTGCTCTTTTCCAGCGCCAGACCCTTTAGCTCCGGTTTGTTAAACGAACCGGGGCTAAAGTTCCCATACGAACCGGGGCTAATGTCTTCTGGTCCCTGCGGTCGTTTCTAGCCGTTAGGACCAGGGCATTAATATTAGTCCCGGTTTGTACCAGAACCGGGACTAATGCTCTGGACCAAAGGTCCGTTTTCTACTAGTGGAGTGTATGGTTAACCCCCATCAAACCTTGTGATATTAAAGTGGGAACTCCTAGGATCAGTTGCTTTGCTGAGATGACACTTGATTCGTAAGGTACTAGCTCCCTTCGTCTCTGCGAGAGGCGATTTTCAATGCATGGTGGTGGTAGCTACACACCCTTACATTTTATCTTGTATACATGATTTTGAAGTCATGCATTCCCATTTTATCTTTGTTTCTTAGTAGAACACATATTTTTGGTGTACAAAAGTGGTTTTAGAATTTTGGTTTGAATTTATTTTTGTCGAAGTCAACTCATGTGTTGCCTTTTGGTTTGCCGAGTTGACTTTTGGAAAAAAGGCCAAAAGTATTCAAACTAGAAAATTGAAACCACTTTTCTACACTAGAAATGTGTGTTCTACAACAATTTTTTTTGGCTAAAACGGGTTCATTTGGTATGAATCGATGGGATGTGCAGATGTGTGTAGCTACCACCCAATACAGAGTTATTTCCGATATAAGTTGTGTTTACAAGCAGTAATATATAAGTGTTGTAATAACATCTTATATTATGGGATGAAGGAGTACTTCGAAGGTGAATCACATACATGATACACCCCAATGTCAATTTGTAACATGCATGGTAAGAGTAACATGCACTCAAGCGAAGAACGGGTCCGATCATCGGAGCACGTATCCACAGGAATATTTATGTGCACTCGATCCAATGCCAACTTGTTAGGGTTTTTTTTTTTACATGAACTTGTTAGAGTTGACTGACTACATGCAGTGTATCAAGTCTTCCCCCTCATCGTGACACGGTGAAATCTACATAGATCCACCCAAAATCTAGCTATAGCAATCCGGGTATTTTTATTTTACATGCACATATATATACTGGCCTACTGGGTCTGGATGCGTGCCTATAAATAGCATCGCCTGCTCCATCAAATGGGACACCAACCAAGCGTAGGCATCCATCCCCTTTGGTTTCACCTACTATCTTCGGCTAGCTAGCTAGTAGCAAGCTCGCCGTACGACCATGTCTTCAGGTTCAGCCGCATTCAAGGCGGCCGCGGTGGCGGCAGTACTAGCCCTGCTGGTTCTGCCTTCCTTTGCGCGCTGTCCGTCGCTGGGGCCGGCACCACCACCGCCATCGCCAGCGCCGGTGACACCACCAGCTCCCGCGCCGGTACCGGCGCCTGCGCCAGGGCCGGCGCCGGCGGTATCATGCAACGACTGTCGCGCGCCTCTCGTCCCGGCATGCCAGTCCAAGTGCAGCGCCTCTACGACGGAGGCATGCAGGGTTTTCTGCGAACCCAAGCAGCCGGGCTGCGACGAGTGCAGGGCGAGGGTCAACACTTGTACGGCCTGCTGCAACGACGGAACCTGTAGCTGCGACTGCAAAACCGCCGGCGACTACAACTGCCGCGGCGCCTGCTACGTCCAGCTCACGGGATGCCGGGACTGCCAAAGCATGGGAATGAATCGGTGCATGGCCGACTGCCTCAGCCCCTGCAATGCCAACTGCGCGACCTAGCTAGCTAGCCTACGACATGTGCTAATGTGCTATTTGTATCTTACTTTCTTACTACTATTACTACTCCATGTGTATTCCACTCCGTGATACAGTACCCAACAATAAAAGAGTGGATCGTACTTTTATCCCTGGTTATCACTTGTTACTACCTACTACTCTCTCGCTCCTTCTCAAAATAGATGTCTCAGTTTTTTCAAAATTAAAATGTATCTAGTCCTAAATAGTATCTACATATATTTAAATTTAGACAAATTTTCAACATCTATTTTAAGGAGGAAGTAATTTTTTTCTACACCACACATGTACGTGTGCTTTACTCTACACTTCTCTATTTTTCTCCAACCGAATGCCACACGTCAGCCCAATATGTCCAAAATGTTCTTATTTTTCATTACAAATTTGAGTAATTTTATTTTAAAAATATTAGATAATAACCTAAGTTGTACAACATTTTATTTGATTTATAAATTTGTATTATGTTTACATAAATTTATCTTTAGTTATAGAAATATGTGTCTTTACTAATTTTAATTTATCTATATTTTTAATTAAACTTGTTATAATAATGCAAATTTACTGTTTGCATCATAATTGATGCCAAATATAAGTTTTTACAGATTTTGTGGAGAAGAAAGGATTGTAATTGTAGTTAAGTGCATTTTATTAAGGACTTCTTGATTAAATTACGTACTTATAATTTGCAACAAAAAATAAACCTGAATTTTGTAGTATTATATTTTAAATTACACTTCTTAACTTTTTTCCAAAACAAATATTAGTCGAATAGGGGATAGAATGAATGAAATATGATTATTAAAGATTCGGCAAAATATACATATAACTATCATTCAACTTTCTGCAACGTGGCATCCTAGTCAAGACTCACCTTTGTTTGATATGTGCCTTAAGTTTTCATGTTGGACAAAAGTGAAGAGTGTAAATCATAGAATAAAACACAATATTCTGAAAATATAGAAAGTATTTTCAAATCAAATAAGTGTTGATATGCTAATTAAAGGGTAAAACGAAAATTTACTGCATTTGATAAGTTTTTTATTAGTTCATAAGTACATGCATGGGAGTGGCCAAATTGAGATACATCCCTCTTGATGGGGGAGAAAGATTCAACCCCTCAAAGCTGCTAGTCAACATATATGCATGTGAGGATGAATATTATATACTCATCTTTCTGGTCAACTTGTAACATAGACATAGTGCATTGGGTGATTGCTTGTATAGTTGCAAATACGTGGTAATTTTTTACTTGTAACAATGTGTATTGGGTCAACACATATGCATGTCAGAGTGTATTTGCACATAAATAATCCATAAATATAATTAATCGATTGCTACTATAGGATTCTCTTGTATGCTCTCTGCATTGGTTGCCTAACTGCATATAAAATAATAGATTCTTACCATATGAATACCCATAATTTGACAAAACAGAGAAATTTTAGGCAAAACAGTAACAGATTTTGGTAAAACATTGACAAATTTTGGCAAAATGAATACCCTTGAATACCCTGTAGAAAATTCCTAGCGCCGCCATGTGTGCTTGTTATGCATCCATGTATTCTACTGAATGCTACCTAATAATAGAGGAGTAGATTCTGCATTTATCCTTGGTTATGACTTGTCACTACCCAGGTTTAATATTGTTCTTCTTTTACACCACATATGTACATATGATTTACTCTACACTATTAGAGTATATGTCGGTTAGGCATATTAGGTAGTTTCATATTCTATCTCCAGTAGTCTTCTTGCCTCCCAAGCCTTTTAGTACTATATAAACAGCCTAAGGGCTCAGTTTGTAATTTCCCCAATCAATATCAATACAATCTATACTTCCGCAATCTATCATGGTATCAGAGCGGTTCGCTCCGCCTAGGGTTTAGCCACGGCTTCCGCCGCGCCGCCCCCGGCGAGATCAAGCTCCATGATCTCCGCCGGGGACATCAAATCTCATAGCTAGTTTTTTTCTTCCAATTCCAATAGATCAGCTTCTAGTTTTAGCAAATTTTGTTTTTCCCAATTAGATCTCTTTTCTTTAGCCACCAAATACCAATTTCTTCTCTCGCTAGATCGATGGACTGCCTCAAGTTGTATCAGCCGACCGTAAGCTGCACACGGACATCTACTTCATCGGGCAAGCACGCACCAAGCTGCACCATGGCGTATGCATACACGTGCATGTGGGCAAGGAAGGGTCAGCTCTACTCAAAGCCTTGCTGCATCTCTCTTGACCAGCAACTACACTTCTACTACCGATCTACTTGGAGTCATCGGCTCCGATCTGCAGCGGCATTCTCTCACGTGCTACGCAGTGGTCGGTCAATCAACCGATCTCGCGGTACGTCCCCGAGTATGCGTCTCGGCGTCAACAAGGCCGCACCTTCAACACCCGTGGTCATCATCGCCGACAACCATCTACACCAATAACATCGCTCCGCTCATCGCCGCCACCACCAATCGTGGTCATCGTTAATGCCAACAAGTTCTTCTCCACGAGCGACGCCGCGCTCATATAAGCGGAAAATACGGGTCTAATCCCCGAAATCGTCTACCGCAACAACTTAATCGCCATCGACAACTACCTCCATCGTCTTCGTCCACCACGACCTTGTCGCCAGAGTCGCGGTCTAATTTTTATTTGCACAGGTTTGTGCTCAATTTTCTTCTTACAGCCACTTCATCTACTCCGACAAGGCGGACAACTTCTACACCGACCGTTTATGGAAAAAAAATTGCTCCTCAATCCGGCTCTGGCACGCATGGCTCATGATGGTCTCTGTCTTCACACGTCCGGTATCGGCAACACTGACGCGTGCCTTCGTCTCCGACACGCTCACGAGTCTGGCAAGCTCGGCATTGCAGGTCGAGCTACTTCTCAAACTACATCTACCTCAACCACTACGGCGAATTCTCCCGGCTCAACGACGACATCGACCATAACACAACAACATCATCAACTTCATCAACGCCGACAACTTCACCAACGTCACCATCGACCACGATTACCACCTCACCTCCGGCTTATGCTCCAGTCAGACCGTCCGCGTCACTACCGATCCGACTGGGAGGGGGGGTATTAGAGTATATGTCGGTTAGGCATATTAGGTAGTTTCATATTGTAATCCAATTCTATCTCTAGTAGTCTTCTTGCCTCCCAAGCCTTCTAGTACTATATAAACAGCCTAAGGGCTCACGTTGTAATCACCCCAATCAATATCAATACAATCTATACTTCCGCAATCTATCATACACTTCTCTAACCAGGCAACTGAATGCCACACGTCAGCATATGTCACAAAAATTTGCGTCAACATAGCGGCTTCCGGGCCTCCCACACTATGTCAAAGTGCGTGGGTTGGCATGCTTCGGCCTCCCTTACAGGTATGAGCACCTAAACCTGGTTATGCTTACACGATCATCCATGGTGCGACATATGCAGATATTAGCCCAGGGAAGGGAGGAAAAGCATTGGAGCATGCCAGATTTACACCCCACACAGGAATACAATGGATCCCAGGAAGAAGCCCCCGGTCACCTCTCTAGCCATGGTGTAGGGACCCCTCGCACGCCTCTGCAATGCCCCGTCCGTTCTCGACTACGATCGCTACCCGGGAAATGGCGACCAGCACAGTTGGCATCATCACTAATAGGAAAACTCTTATCTATGGCGCATGGAATTTTTTATTCTATGGCGCATATGGAAATGCGTCACTGATAGCACGCCACTAAATTGTAATTTTGTGGCGCATATTGATATGCGCCAGAGAAATCTCAAAATTCTTTGGCGCATATTGCCAATATGCGTCACAGAATTCTCTTCTCAAATTAAAAAAAAAGATGGACCAGATCTTAAATTTCTGTGGCGCATATCGCCACAAAGGAAGAGGAGATCGCTGGAGGAGGACATTGCCGGAGGAGGAGGAGGAGGAGGAGGTCGCCAGAGGTGGTGGTGGAGGAGGAGAGGAGATAAGATAAGAAGGGGAGAAGTGGAGAAGGAGGAGGGAGGAGAAAGGGAGAAGAGGAGGAGAAGGGGAGAAGGGGAGGAGGAGGGAGGAGAAGGGGAGGAGAAAGAGAGGGGAAGTAGAGGGAGGAGAAGTGTGGAGGAGAAAAGAGAGGAAGAAGGGCGCGTAGGATTCAAATTCAAATTTTGAATCCCGCTCAACAATTTTGTGGCGCATCCACGGAATTTTCTTCCCTTTTTTTATTTTTTAGGAAAAAAACTTCTTTTTGCCATAATTTTTTACTCTTCTCAAATTTCGGGAATCTGTAAAATCAAGAACGGACATAGGCGGTTGAATTCGAGCAAGAAATTTCGGGACGGTCGTTTTGATAGGTAATTTTTTTTCTGACATCGTATACAGAAGTTATAGCCGTTTTACCGTGCCATGATTTTTTTGCAAAATACATTAAATTTATGTTTTTCAATTTTTCTACAACTATAACGTAAAATATAACTATATCTCAAAGAAATTATTATTTTTGAAGTTTTTATCATTTTTATTTATTTTTTACAAAACTTAAAAGGCGATCCACGGGTGTACATGCGCCACGGAATCATCACTTTCTGTGACACATAGACATATGCGTCACAAAATGTTGGTCACCCAAATTCTGTGGTGGAGCCCTGCTCACTTACTGTGGCGCATATGGATATATGTGTCATAGAAATATAAAGTTTTTTGGCGCATATGTCCATATGCATCACAGAAAGTTGGTCGCACAACCCTGGTGGCAGGTCCCGCCTTATTTCTGTGGCGTATGGTTTTCTATATGTGTCACAGTATTCCGAAGATTCTGTGGCAACTTAGATTTGCATACGCCACTGGACTTTAACTATGACGCATGGCATGAGATATGCGCCTTAGAAAGCGTTTCTATCTATAGTTGTTTTCCTATTAGTGCATTGGGTTGTAGGCATGCCAGCACAGACAAGACAATACGACACTGAGACGAAGACCGAGATTCCAGAGTTAGCTGCGCAAACAACTTTGGCAGCGTGCAAGACAGCATGACGCACACGTGGCATGCCTATCCCAACGGTACCACACAAGTTTCATGATGCGGCATGCATGCCACGACAGGACAGTGGTCATTCCGTCCCATCACCATCTATTACGACTGCACCTCCCAAGGAGCGGGAGAGGCCCGCAGCGCTGCCCCTCTGCCTCGCAACACGCGGCGAGAGGCGCCTGACCCCGGAAGTCTCCAGTGTCACACATGTAGAATGGTGGTATAGTGACCCCTTGGGGTGTATAAAAGGGGGCACTATGTCCGTAGAGAAGGGATCGACCATTTGTCAAGCAACATTGTACTAAGTGAGACATTCTAGAGTATGTATAAGAGAGGAGAGAAGCTTCTGTGATACAAGAAAGAGATTGAGGAGAGAAGGAGAAGAGAAAAACAGAGAAAGAGAGGAGGAAGCCCCAGAAGCTTCCTCGCTACCCTATATGAGAGTTCATTCCCCCTTTGTAATCAAGATAGTCCACCAAATAGAGAAGACATGACGTAGGGTTGTTAGCCAAAGGACGGCCCGAACCAGGGTAAACATATGTGGCTGCCATGTTTCATCATCACTGAGTTTGAAGCACCTTGCGCCCTTACTGAACAAATAGGGGGTGTCACACACAATAGTAGAGTATATTACGATTACGTTATATTTGGTAGTTTAAATATTATAATTCAATTCTATCTCTAGTAGTATTCTTGCCCCCAAGTCTTTTAGTACTATATAAACAGCCCAAGGGCTCACGTTGTAATCACCTCTTGCAATATCAATACAATCTATACTTCTGCAATCTCTCATGGTATCAGAGCGGTTCGCTCCGCCTAGGGTTTAGCCACCTATTCCGCCGCGCCGTCCCCGGGGAGATCGTTCTCCGCCGAGGGTCATGCAATAGTAGATTAGATCTTACTTCGCCAAATTTTCTCGCCGGTCGCTTGACCGGCGTTTCTTCTTCTTTTGCCGATCATATATCGGA
The DNA here is from genome assembly GCA_030063025.1 of Avena longiglumis. Classification (NCBI taxonomy): domain Eukaryota; kingdom Viridiplantae; phylum Streptophyta; class Magnoliopsida; order Poales; family Poaceae; genus Avena; species Avena longiglumis. The sequence continues at coordinate 425,199,125 of CP125979.1, read as the reverse complement.
TTGCATCATCCACAGCCGCATGTCGTCACACGCCTCTACTTCAACCTCGACGTCGATGCATCTCCGGCTATATCGTCATCAACCACTCCAGACCGTCTTCGCCAACATCAACCGAGACGCAAGCCCCAAGTACGCGCCTCGCCGTCAACAAAGGGCTACACCTTCATCACTCGTGGTCATCATCGCTGAAAATTATCTACACCAACAACATCGTCGCATCGTCGCCACCACCAATCGTGGTCATCGTCAACGCCAACAAGTTCTTCTCCACGAGCGACGCCGCGCTCATACAAGCGGAAATTACGGGTCTAATCCCCGAAATCAACTACCGCAACAACTCAATCGTCATCGACAACTACCACCATCGTCTTCGTCCACCACCACCTTGCCGCCAGAGTCGCAGTCTAATTTTTTATTTGCACAAGTTTGTGCTCAGTTTTCTTCTTGCGGCCACTTCGTCTATTCCGACACGGCGGACAACTTCTACACCGACCATTTACGTAAAAATTTCTTTGCTCCTCAATCCAGCTCTGGCACGCATGGCTCATGATGGTCCCTGTCTTCGCACGTCCGGTATCGGCAACACCGACGCGTGCCTTCGTCCCCGACACGCTCCGAGTCTGTCAAGCTCGGCATTGCGGGTCGAGCTACTTCTCAAACTACGTCTACCTCAATCACTACGGCGAATTCTCTAGGCTCAACGACGACATCACCACAACATAATATCATCAACGTCATCGACTTCATCAACGGTGACAACTTCACCAACGGCACCATCGACCACCCCTATAGCACCTCACTTTCGGCTACATCGACACCGGCATCCACCAACATCCTCTCCAGTCAGCGACTTCGGATTATGCTCCAGTCAGACCGTCTGTGACGCTCTTTCTGTTTGCGTCACTACCGATCCGACTACAGGGGGTGTTAGAGTATATTACGGTTACGTTATATTTGGTAGTTTAAATATTGTAATCCAATTCTATCTCTAGTAGTCTTCTTGCTCCCCAAGTCTTCTAGTACTATATAAACATTCCAAGGGCTCACGTTGTAATCACCTTTTGCAATATCAATACAATCTGTACTTCCGCAATCTTTCAACATCCCCTGTGTCTGCATCCTGACACGCGACAAGTTGAATAAGAACTATGCATATCTCACTTATTATTTTTACCCAAAAATGGTATTTTGTGTTAAAAGGATTAAAGTTATATGCTTGTCTGTCATTTTATTTCATTTATAAGTTTGTATTCCATTTTAGTTACGGAAATATGAGGTTTTGATAATTTTATGGTATTTTATTTTGATTAGCTAAACCAATTTTATTAATATATAAAATTTACAAAATTACTATTTGCATCATAATTAATGTCAATACAAATTTTAGGAATCTTATGGAGGAGAAAGAATTATAATTGTAGTTAAGTACATACTATGAAGGGTTTCTGGATTAAAACATGTGCTTGTAATTTAGAATGAAAACTAAATAAGAATGTTGTAATTTAAGACTACACTTCTGAAATTTCTTGAAAACAAATATTACTCAAAAAGGGGTTAGAATAAAAATATGATTTGGCAAAGATCATGAAAATACATATAGTTATCATTCAGTTTTTGTAACATGGCAACCTAGTCAAGTGTCACCTTTGTTCGATATATGGCTTGAGTTTTTAGGTTGGGGTAAAAATGTAAAGTGTAAATCATAGAGTAAAGAACAAGATTTGGATTATACAAATTATTTTCAAATCAAGTAATCGTCTATATGTGATAATCGAAGGGTGAGACTGAAATTTACCTCTGTTGCTAGTTTTTCCTTAGTTTCTAAGTACATGCACGAGAGTGGACAAATTGAGATCCACCCCTCTTGTCCGGGGAGGGCACGTGCTGACTTCTCCCCGTCATACGTGAGAGGGGGTGTTGAAGTGTATAAGTGGATTGCACTAGCCTTTTCCATCAGTTCGAACTTTTGGTTGCGTTGGCTAGTGCATGAAGCTTGACATGGTATCACAGCCAATGCTCTTTTTTTTGGCACGCGCAACTCGTGTCCTTTTATCTCCGATATAGCTGCCGCCGGCCGCCGTTTGTCGCCGTCGTCAGCCTCCCCATATTTCTCGTCCTTCATTGGCGGACGTCCGTCCGTCGACGCCCCGCTGCTGGATCGGATCGGCCGGTTCCGTCGTTGTTGTCCTGATCGGATCGCTGCTGGATCATTGCTGCTGGATCGCTGGATCGCTGCTGGCCAGGAGTTGCTGGATCGCTGCTGCTGGATCACTGCTGGCCAGGAGCTCCCGCCGCCAAAGCCCTCCTCTCGAATCGGGCCAGGGGCTCCCGCCGCCAGCGCCCTCCTCCCACCGCCTCGCTGCTCGCTCGGCTCCCGAGTTGTTCTCGATCGTCCTCGCCTAGCTCGCCCGCTTTTCGGCCAGAATTGGTCGGGGTCAACTGGAATTGACCGCCGGCGGTCTTTGTTTCGCCGGAATCTGCATTGATTGGGCGAATTTCGCCGGAATCTGCATCTCGATCTGATCTGTAAAAAAAAATTGCTGCTCTTGTTGTCGGGCGTTTCTTTCTCTCACCCGATGGCGCCTTCCGCTGCCCCTGTCTTGCACTCGGGGCTTTCTTCGGTCCTTGGTGCTTGTCCGTCGACACCATGTACGTCGTCCTGCCGCTCTTCCTCGACCTTCGCGGCTTCTTCACATGGTTATGACCGCCTTTCGCCGACTCCGTCTACGTCGTCCTGCCGCTCTTCCTCGACCTTCGCGGCTTCTTCACGCGGTTATGACCGCCTTTCACCGACTCCGTTTACGTCGGCCTGCCGTTCTTCCTCGACATTTGCGGCTTCTTCACGTGGTTATGGCCGCGCTGTACCGACCCCGTTTACGTCGGCTCGCCGCTCTACATCGACTTTCGTGGCTTCTTCACGTGGTTATGGCCGCGCTTCTCCGACCCCGTCTACGTCGGCTCGCCGCTCTACATCGACTTTCGTGGCCTCTTCATGTGGTTATGGTCGCGCTTCGCCGACCCCGTCTACGCCGGCTCGTCGCTCGACATCGACTCTTGTGGCTTCTTCAGGCGGTTGTGACCGTCTTTCGTCGATTTTGTCTTCATCGACGTGTTGCTCTCCATTGCCACCTTTGGCGGCCTCTGTGTGTGTGGGTGACAGCTCCTCGTCGACACCTGATTGTACCTTGACCTCTCCAGTCGTGCCCCTTTCTGCGCATGAGATAGTGCAACTCCGATGCCTGCTTGATGCTTGGGATTCTTCACCGACAGGTTCTGCTGGTTCTGCGACTGAGTTTTCTAGCACTGAGCGACCACCTCCTCCTTCTCCAGGTACATCCCCATGGCTTCTTGATACTGGAGCTTCTTTTCATATGACTCCTGATTCTTCCTTATTGCATTTTGTTCGACCTGTCGACCCTCCTGTTCGTGTTCTTACTGCCGATGGTACCCCTCACCCAGTCATTAGTCGAGGCATTCTTAGTACTTCCTCGTTTCATGTTCCTTTTTTTGCGCATGTTCCTCACCTTAACATGCAACTCTTTTCTGGTAGTCAGATCGTCGACTCTCATTGTAGCATCACTCTCGACTTCGATTCCTGTTCTGTTTAGGATCGTCCCACCGGCACTATGCTTGGTGCCGGCCCCCGCCGCCATGATGGCCTCTGGGAGCTTCACTGGCTTCGTCTTCCTTCTAATGCCACCGTCTCCAGTTCCTCGGCATCTGTAGCCGTCGCTACTAGCTCTTTTCAGCAGTGGCATCATCGTCTTGGACATTTATGTGGTTCTCGACTCTCGTCTTTAGTTCATCGTGGTGTTCTGGGGTCTGTCTCCGGAAACGCTTCTTTGGATTGTGAGGGTTGTCGCCTCGGTAAGCAGATTCAGCTACCGTATACTCACAACTGTGTCTGAGCGTCCTTTTGATCTTGTTCACTCTGATGTTTGGGGTCCTGCTCCCTTCCCATCGAAAGGAGGTCATCGCTACTATGTTCTCTTTATAGATGATTTTTCTCGTCACACTTGGATATATTTCATGTCTTCTCGTAGTGCGGTCTTGTCTATCTATAAGAAATTTGCTGCCATGGTTCGAACCCAGTTCTCCACTCCTATTCTTGTGTTTCGTGCAGATTCTGCTGGTGAGTATATATCTCATTCACTGTGCACTTTTCTTGCTGAGGAGGGTACTCTTGCTCAGTTTTCTTGTCCTGGTGCTCATGCTCAGAATGGTGTGGCTGAGCGCAAGCATCGTCACCTTCTTGAGACGACTCGTGCGTTGATGATTGCCGCTTCTCTTTCGCCTCACTTTTGGGCTGAGGCTATTTCTATTGCCACCTATCTCGTCAATATTCAACCCACTTCTTCTCTGCAAGGTGGTATTCCTCTAGAGCTCCTCTCTGGTCATCCCCCTGATTACTCGGCACTTCGTTCGTTTGGTTGCGTTTGTTATGTTCTTCTTGCCCCTCGTGAACGCACCAAACTGACCGCTCGTCTGTTGAGTGTGTCTTTCTTGGATACAGTGCTGAGCATAAGGGCTATCGGTGTTGGGACCCCGTTGGTCGTCGGATGCGCATTTCTCGTGATGTCATGTTTGATGAGACGCGTTCTTTCTATCCTCGCCCCACCTCCTTGACCTACCCGATGGAGGATATTTCTTTTCTACTTTTTCCTGACACACCTCCCTCTGTTCATATTGATCCTCCTTCGGGACCTATTCTTGATGATGTCTCACCTTCGACCCTGTTGTCCTCCTCCCCACCTAGTTCTCCTACTTCTTCTCCTAATCCTCCACCCACCTCACCGTTGTCTCCTTTTCCCTTCCATTATTCTCGTCGCTCTCATGCTCCAGATCATCCTCCTGATGTCCCTTCTTCTTCTTCTGATATGTCTTCTTCTTATGACGAGCTTCCCTCTCCTCTTTGTAACACCCTCAGAATCGGCCCTATGCAAGTTTCAGCGCTTCCCGCCAAACCCGCATAGAAACGATTCAAAGGTGCCCACCAGGCACTTGCGTGCGGGTGGAAAACGAAGTAATAACATTACACAACAGTCCTCGATGGGACCCACAGAATAGATATATATACAACACGACTCCATGAGTCAAGAATACAGATATACAGAACAAAGATCCAAATCACCTTGAAAACGATACAGCGTCCAGCTACAGACAAGATGCAAATGGGGCTAAGAGCCCTGAAAAATAACCAATGGTGTCCATAACCCTGCCCAGGCCAAGCCGGAAGGGTAACCCTGCTAACGACGTCGATCTCAAAACCTGCTTAAACAAAAGGGGTGCCGACAAAGGGCAAAGGAAAAAGAGAGCGGTCAGTACTGAGGCCAGTACACGGCGAGACTAGAATTCGGCGGTCCTCGCCTACATAGGTATGGTGGACTGAAGCGGCAGCGGAAGCATGCACTATACAACCTATAGAGACTCGATACAACTGGCGGCTATCAGAGAGGGGTAAGAAAGACCTATTCGGAGATAACCTGATACTACCATCAAACAAACCCATCCTGGTGTTTCCCCCTCAAGACCAAGCGAGGAAGTCAAACGAGAAACTCACACGGTTGGTAGTTTTATTTATTCAGTTATCATTGCAGCAATTACTAGTCAGGTATAGATAATCCTTCTGATAAAATAAGCAGTGGGCACTTTTAGTTATCCATCCCGTTGTAGTTGCGACACTTACTAGTCAGATACATTTAGCATGAGATAACCCCAAAACCCAGCAGTTGTTGGTACTTTTATTTAGCCATTCCGTTGTAGTGAAGCTGATTACTAGTCATATCGGATACAAATCAATTTATAACAGTAACTTTAGTTATAGTTGTCTATGATCGAGACCTGTGCTCCAAGTCGTCCATAACCGCGGACACGGCTTCTCGAAAAGATTTAACCCTGCAGGGGTGCACCAAAGTATCCATAAGCACTTCGACCCTTTTTGCCAGATCAGTTAACATACACCCATCGGTATGTCGGCGGGGCCTAAGTCACGACGTTTCCAGACCCAAAGCAAGCACGGGCCACCCACTAAGTACACCAACGAAGTCGGCCGGTCTTCGAGACGGACTCGGGGTTTATGCAAGGGTCAGAAACGACATGTGAAACCCCAAAGCTGGGGATCGATACCGCGAAAACACTCCGCTTCCAAAAGACAGCGTGCTCCTCACACAATCGTAAATAAAGCAAAAAGCATGGCATAGGTAGGATAGTAAATAAAACCTCAAGCTAGTTGTGGCCCCAAGACAATACTTTGAAATCAGGTACTAATCAATGGGGGCCCATATCCCCACCTGTGGTTAGCGCGCTCGATCTCGGAACAGGTGTCAAGAACTCGGGGTCCTACGGGACACAAGTGGGCGGTCGGAAACCAGATATTATCTATCACCCACCGGTGCCTCTGCTTACCTACTTCAATTTTAGTTGTTAAACAGTAATTAAAGTGAACAATAATTAAAGCCATGATCATCTCCAACATTGAACATGCGGCAATACTCCAACAACTGTGGTACTTGACGACACGCAACAACACTTGAGCAAGCGACTACGACGCGCAAGTCCAACTATCTACCAAACAACCGGTAATAGGATGTGTCCAAGGCAATATATGGCTGCAAGAGATATCACGGGTACGGAAACTAGAGCAACACAACACAGATAGCAATAGATCAACAGGAGGGAATAAATACTATAAAAGTAAGATAGGTATAAAGGGGGAGATGCTCGCCTGAAAACATTGCCGAAGGTTCATCCGAAGATCGGGTCGAAGCTCACATCAACTCAACGGCCTTATCCGCGAAGAAGCAAAACACTAGAATAAACACCGGATGCAATATCTAAAACTACGACAAAAGATCGGGCATGATGCATGTATGATGCATGACATGGCAAAGGTGCAATGCAATTAGGCAAGATTAAGCGGAACCGGGGGTCCCGACATTTAATTATTAGGTTCATGTTGTTTAGATCCCCACAGTTTAAATGTTGTCTTAACAAGGCAAAAGATAGCACCGGTTCGCTACACAAATTTAAATGAGGCCAATATAAGACTAGATTTGCCCGCATATGGGCCCCATATTTAATTAGAGGTGAATTGGCATAAGGCCCCCAAACCACACAATATGCATGCGAGTATGACAATTTAATATGCAACAAGTTTTATATTGCATTTATAAAATAGGGTTCGAGAAAAGGGGTCACACATTAGGGTTCGGCGAACTTGGGGTTCCGGGGTTTCGGGGTTCGGTCTCAGGGTTCGGGGTTTGACGGAATCGTTCTCGGACTCCGGGATTTAGGGTCTTCGGGTCGGGGTGGTAGATCTTGTCGCATGAGCGTCTCTGCTTCCGGGAAGAACTTGTCGTCCAGGGTCTCGGTGTCCGGGGTGAAGTGCTTGGCGTCCGCGAGGAAGTACTTGGCGAATCCGTGTCGACGACCTTGGCGTCCGGGTCTCGGGCATCGATCCGGGAAGAGGTACTTGTCGCACATATGGTCTTCGGGGCCGTGAAGGCGATCATGCATTCCATGAGGAAGACCTTGGCGTCCTTGTCGGAGTTCCCGGGTGTCAATGCCGAACTTGGTTTCATGCCGCTAGATCCTCGGGTCGAGGTTGTCATTGCTTCCGACACTAGTATCCCTGGATCCACTTATGCCACCCATACTAGACAATCTCCAACAAGTGGACCGCGTCTCGCACGGGATTTGGCTCGAGCACCTTGTGGTCGGGTTGCAGCGGGAAGGCGACGTGCACGAGCGGCGGCTGGACGCAGCCAGGGACGCTGGGACATCCGGAAGAGGGCCCGACGGAGGAGGCCTGGCAAGGCGGCGCCAGGGACGGAGCCAGGGGCAGAGAGGAGCACTGGCGGCAGGCAGACTCGAGGAGGAGGGGACGCCGGAGATGGCGCCCCGAGGAGGGCAGGAGCATGAGGGGCTCGGGAGGTGGCCGCGGCCTCCTGGTGGTGGTTCTGCCGGAGAGGAGGGAGGCCGGGAAAAAAGGGGGGCTCGCCGGAGAGGGGCGCCGGCGGGCGGTCGATGCAGCGACTGAGGCGGCGGGCTTAGGCGTGAGGGAGGAGGCAGGAGCGGGAGGTGGAGCAGGCGGTGGCGAGGCGCGAGGTGGGTGGCGGAGGAGTTTGCCGGCGCGGAGGAGGCTCACGCGGCCGGAGCTCAGGCTGGAGGGGAATCGGCGAGGCGCAGCCAAGGGTGGAGGCCGGAGTGGGGACGGCGGCGAGGTGAGGGAGCGGCGCTCGACGGAGAGAGGCAGAGGACGGAGGAGCTCGCCGGGGTCGGCGTCGGGCCGAGGAGGAGGAGCCGGGTGAGCGGGCGACGCCGGAGGAGGTCGACGAGCCGGTCAGCGCCGGCGAGGCCGACGGGAGGAGGAGGAAGGGGCGCCGGCGTCTAAGGGGAAACGCGAGGCGGTGGGGGTCACGTGTGGGGAGAGAGGTCATGGGTCAGTGGTGGGCCAAACGGGTGGGGCCAAGGGAGGGCGATGGGGTGGGACGGTGTGGGAGGGTGGCGTGGTGTGTTGTGTGCTGTGTGGGTGGGGTGGGCCCAGGAGGAGAGAGGGAGAGAGAGAGAGAGAGAGGGTGAGGTGGCAGCGGTTTGGGGTGGGGCCTGGCTGTAAGAGAAAGGGGGTAGATAGGGCTGTGTGAGAAAGAGAGAGAGGGGAAAAAGAGGGGGATTGATGAGGTGGCGGGGTGGGTAGGGATTTGGGGGAGGGGTGAGGTGGCGAGCTGTGAGTGGTGGGTAGAATAGGATTGGGTGGGGATAGGTTTAGGGTTTGGGGCTTTGTGTTAGCTTGTAAATATTTACGGTGTTGTTTTTGTTTCAAATCTTTTTAGCAAATAACTTGTAGGCAAATAATTTGACAGGTAATTATAAGACTTATTTTGAATTAAGAGAAGGGCATTTTTAGAAAACCAAAATAGGCTTATTGGAAAATAGTTTCAGACAAACAAATGCATGATGATGACGATGCAATGCACAAAAACAACGCGATTTTCTAGTAGTGGTTTTGCGGGATGCCACACTCTTCTGGCAACTCGTCTTTGTCGTCCACCTGACCGTTACTCTCCTAGTTAGTAAGGTCTCTCTGTTTCCCTTGATCCGACTTCTTATCAGGATGCCGAGCGTCATCCTGAAAGGCAGCTTGCCATGGCTGAGGAGATTGCTGCGCTTGAGCGCACTGGGACCTGGGATCTTGTCTCTCCCCCTCCCGGTGTGCGTCCCATCACGTGCAAGTGGGTCTATAAAATTAAGACCCGCTCTGATGGATCTCTTGAGCGCTATAAAGCGCGTCTTGTGGCTCGTGGTTTTCAGCAGGAGCACGGCCGTGACTATGATGAGACCTTTGCCCCTGTGGCTCATATGACCACTGTACGCACTCTTCTTGTTGTCGCTTCTGTTCGACACTGGTCTGTGTCTCAGCTTGATGTTCAGAACGCTTTCCTCAATGGAGAATTGAGTGATGAGGTTTACATGCAGCCTCCTCCTGGGTATTCTGTTCCCGATGGGATGGTTTGTCGTCTTCGACGTTCTCTTTATGGCCTGAAACAGGTCCCTCGTGCCTGGTTTGAGCGCTTTGCCTCTGTGGTGACTGCTACTGGTTTCTCTCCCAGTGCTCATGATCCAGCGCTGTTTGTTCACACTTCTCCTCGTGGACGCACTCTTCTCCTTCTCTATGTTGATGATATGATCATTACTGGTGATGATCCTGAGTATATTTCCTTTGTTAAGGCTCGTCTTCGTGATCAGTTTCTTATGACTGATCTTGGTCCTCTCCATTACTTTCTTGGGATTGAGGTCTCCTCCACTTCTGATGGCTTTTCTATCTCTCAGGAAAAGTATATTCAGGATCTTCTTGCTCGTGCTGCTCTTGGGGATGAGCGCACTGTTGAGACTCCTATGGAGATTAATGTTAAGCTTCGTCCTACTGATGGTGATCCTCTTCCTGACCCGACGCGTTATCGTCATCTTGTTGGGAGTCTTGTTTATCTTGTTGTCACTCGTCCTGACATATCTTATCCTGTTATTCTCGAGTCGATTTGTCTCAGCTCCTACCACTGCTCACTATAGTCATCTCCTCCATGTTCTTCGCTATCTTCGTGGCACGATCACTGCCTCCTTTTCTTTCCTCGTTCCAGCTCCCTCCGACTTCGGTGCTACTCGGATGCTACGTGGGCGAGTGATCCTGGATCGTTCCCTCTCGCTTCTTGTGTGTTTCTTGGTGGTTCGCTCATTGCTTGAAAGACGAAGAAATGCAGTGTTTCCCGTTCGAGTGTTGAGGCTGAGTTGCGAGCTATGGCCTTGTTGACTGCTGAGGTGACTTGGTTACGGTGGTTGCTTGCGGATTTTGGGTTCTCTGTTACGACACCCACTCCATTTTTGTCTGACAGTACAGGTGCTATCAGTATTGCACGTGATCTGGTAAAGCATGAGCTTACCAAGCATATTGGTGTTGATGTTTTTATACACATGCTCAGGTGCAGGCTCAGTTTATTACACTTCAGTATGTGCCTTCAGAGTTACAGTTGGCGGACTTCTTTACAAAGGCACAGACTAGAGCGCAGCATGATTTCTTACTCTTCAAACTCAGTGTTGTGGATCCACCATGAGTTTGAGGGGGGGTGTTAGATGTATATTGTAGTTTCCCCATATGTTAGGGGGCTTCCTGCATATTTGTACCTGTACCTGTACTATATATTGTGGCCTTTGGCCCCCAGATAATACAAGTTGCATCTTCCTAACAAGAGTGAGGGAGATTCATCCCCCCAAGCTACAAGTCTACATATATGCATGTCACAAAGGATGAATATTATATACTCATCTTCATGTCAACTTGTAACATGGTGCATTGGGATTGGGAGCTTGCTAATATAATTACAAGTATGTCGTAATTTGTAACATACATAGCATGGCAATTACATGTAACATGGTGCATTTGGTCAACATATATGCATGTCACAAAGTATTTGCACATAAATAATCCATAAATAAAATTAAGTGATTGCTAATCTAGGATTCTCTTGTATGCTTCTGCATTGGGTGGTACTTTTTATTAGCTTGCATATTGTGGAGAAATACATGTGTGCTTGCAGAAGTTGACACGTAGTCACAGTTATGGTTGTATTGCTTGTAGTATAAGTATGATGCCGTGTACCTTAAATGCATTTGTCATATGTGCATTGACTGCAAGTTTGAATTCCACCGCCCTCTTTGACAATCCACTTGTTACTTTCACTAATAATAATAATAAAAGGAGAAATAGTCAAAATAAATAATATAAACAAAGATCTACATGGCCCTACTGCATTATGGACTATTAGAGCATATCTAGCTGACCCCTTAAAAAGGACGAATCCTTAAAATAACCATCGGTTTAAGCTTTCGGGTGAAAAAAAGTGGACACACCAGACATCGCATACCACACCAGCCTTTAAATTTTTTAAGGGGGCATCAAAAGCGCACCCCCAGCCCTTAGATACAAGGGTTTCGATGTCGATCCGATGCTGGCCCGTATTGCTAGTAACCCTTGGCTGGAGGGACATTTTAGCCCGCGGCATCGCTTGTTCCCCTCCTCCCACTGCCAACTACCGTGTGCCGCCGTCAATTTTGTCCACGCCAGGTCGATTCCTCCTACGTAGAAGCCCACTACTGCCCGCCGCTACCGTTTCCCACCCGTGGTAGGCCAGAGGTCGCCACTCAACGGAGATCTCGCTCGACAATTGAGACAGCGGTAATGGATATAACAAGATACCATTTCAACTTCTCAACTCTCCATTGATCTAAATATGAAGCTAACATACATAGATAAAATGAAAGTTAAAGTCATGGACGACGTCCTCCGCGCCGCCATCCACCTCCTTCGTGTCAGAATCGATGTCGATGATGTTGGCGGTGTCCGCCCTCCTCATGAATACTTCACGCTGCCTCAATAACTGTGAAGGTCGTATGCCCGTGCACTTCCCATAAGCAATGCCTCCCTTCGGGGTTGAGGCGGAGCTGCCACCGGTGAGCTCCGCACAGCGAAAACTCCACCTTCCACTCCTTCTTGAACCGCTTTGGCCAGTACACACTCGTTGGTGAGTACCGAGCCATTGCCATCTTCCACTCCGGCAATAGGTGGCAGCGCTCCTCGATCTGCATCGCCAATTCGTTGTCGCGCAAGAGCGGCGCCACGGGTACCCCGGCGTAGCTAAGCTCAAAGCCAGCCAGAGGCCTTGCGTGCGGTGGCGCGAGGATGTCGTAGTGGGCGACATCATGGCCTCGTAGAAGTTTAGATTGAGCCTCTCCACAATGGCGGGGAGGAGAGAGTGTATGGGGTAGGGATGAACCGGCCGCCAGCGCGCATATACGGTGTCTCTTTTATGAATCGCAAATATTGTTGTTCTACCCCCAACCCGTGTGCATGGTAAAATTACATTTTCCTCGGCCCTTATATGCGTTTTAAAAGCTGGACTCTTAAGGGTCTGCTAGAGTTGCTCTTAGGGATAAAACGTGAACCTACTCTTGTGCCATTAGCCATTGCAGCATTCAGCATCCACAAGTTTATTCTTATTTTACCTTTGAGTTTTAAGTGTCCCTTTTTTATTTCTCTAGTACTCCCTCTGTTTTAAAATATAAGATGTTTTAGATTTGTGAAAGTAACTTATCTAGACACCTTTTAGTGTACAGATTGGAGTGAATCTCTCCGAATCTACACACTAAAAAATGTCTAGATACATCATCTTCATAAAACTAAAATATCTTATATTATGAAACAAAGAGAGTAGATACCTGCAGCTGTATTGTCAAGAAAGTATATACCTGCAGGCTGCAGCAGTGCCCAAAATAACAAGGTGCACCCAGTCCACGCTGACATATTACCAGTGTGAACTTTTTGATGTAGAAACATGCCTATTTTCAGCTACTCAAAATCTGATGCCATCAGGGGAATTCAAGTGCACCGATCTGTTTACAGACATTAGTGTGTATGCAAAATGACCATGAGCAACAGATTAGTGTGTGTGGGCGAAGAATTTGAATCACAGAGTTTCTTCATGTAAGACTTGGTCATCGATTTCCATCAGCTGCGACGTTGCCACTACATGCCTTCTCTTTTAGGATATGGCCAGAAGCAAAATGGGTAGTTGAACTCATCATGCCTTCACTGCAGAAGAAGTGGCCAGTTCCTCCAAGAGTTCCTTCTGCTCCAACGCAGCGCAGGACTGTAGATGTTTCAAGGGTAACCAAATTAACACAAGCTGCGGATTTCTATGTCATATGCTAGATCTTCAGTTTTTACAAATGCTTGGTGTCATGTAATTTCATATTATGACATGTGATGTACCTGAACAGCTGACTCGATGTCTCCCAAAAGGAAGCTAGACAATACGAAATTCATCTTTAACCGATGATCGGTCACTCTGTTGTCCTGTAACCAAATGTGAAATTGACTCAACTATGTTATGAACATTTCAAATGTTGACAGCACAATCATATCAGTGACAAAAGGCTGTGTGCATCATTTTGATGCAGAGGCCGGGGATTTCAACCTCCTTTTCGAAAAAAATGAAACCCTAAGATAGTAGACCATGACTATGAAATCATGTGCTAGTACCTTGTAATTGTACGTCCTTATCTTCTCAGAGCGAGCACCAGTACCGACCTTCAATTACTAACATTATTAGCAAATTCAACACAGAATATTCAAAAAAAAATTGCAACGAAGGGTAATCTTTTCCCATGTCCATATTAAAGAAAGTTACTCCATCCATAATCTTGTCAATGTTTGAGTTAGTAATGCCAATAAACAAGTCTTATGCATTCAGTATCATCGTTCAGGTATATATTAGCGTAGGATAGTTGTACAGTGTTATTAGTCTGCCTTTTCCTATTGTTCGTGCTGTTTTTCTATCAATCTTATCCCACTTCTTAGCTTTATGGTTGTTAGCTGTAAGACTTGCGCCTTCTTGCCACATTCTTCTAATGAAAATTGAGACCATCATGGGTATAGCTAATTACTTTTAGCATTGAGTCCGAACATTATTTTCTGGGAACAGATTCTGTTCTATGATGCATATGAACCTCTATGGAGAACAAACATCATACCTGCAGTAACCTCTGGGTTCTTAAGGACTCTTGTTGCTCCCTTAACTTTATCTCATATCTGTAATGTTCATGTAGAGACATATGGGAGATGAGTTAAGAGCACACAAGGATTAATTTAACTACAAACTAACTTGTCCTTTTAAATGGTAGCAAATGTACAGAGTAAATATGATCTCAAACTATTTTGAAGGTACAAATTCATGGCATTTATTTCAAAAGCAATTCGAGATAGAAATGCAAATATAGTGCTACTATCAAAGAGCATCTTTACAAGTCAGAAAAAGAGTAACACATATATTAAAAGGCTGCGCAAATAACAAGGATAAATCGGATGATAGAACCTTACAGCTTTGCTCTCAATAATTGGAATGCGCGTGCTTTATTTTGAAGTTGTGACCTTTCTTCTGTACAAAATATCCTTATTCCTGTAGGCTTATGGATAAGATCAATAGCCGTTTCCACCTTGTTAACATTCTGTCCTGCATTGATTGAGGCGTACAAGAGTAAAAATCAGTTGTTCCAGGTAACATACAGTCCTTCAAAAAGATAACATACATCTGAAACATTAGTGTTCTACTACAACAAGTCACAGTCCGGAAGTGATATACCTCCAGCTCCACCAGATCTTGCAGCTTTAAGTTCAATATCTTTTGGATCAATAACCACATCCACTTCATCGGCCTAATGGTTCCATCAAAACACAACTAGAAAGCGTCAGAAAAAGAAACAGAAAACCCATATCTCATAAAACTGACATCTAACACTCACCTCTGGCATAATAGCTACAGTAGCTGTTGATGTGTGAACACGGCCCATAGTCTCTGTCTGCGGTACACGCTGAACACGGTGCACACCTGACTCAAACTTCAGTTTACTGTAGACTTGTTTGCCCTTCACCTCCATTACATATGTCTTGTATCCACCCTTTTCTGCCTGAAAGATTTCGATCATGCTATCATCATTTTGTTATTCATTAGTCAGGTTAAGGTTGCAGATACATACATCTGAGCATGAAACTGGTTTAAACTTCCAATTGTTGAGCTCACAATATTTTTGATACATGCGTACCTGCAGGATAGAAATTACACATTCAGTTGTGGATTATGCGGATAAAGTAATAAATATGACACTATGATATTGAGAGTTAATTTCGAAGAATATCGTGAAATAAACAAAGATGAGCTTATGTTGCCAAAACTTAAAATCCCTCTTGCACGTTGAGTAACTATCACCTGTAAATCACCAAATTCTGTTCAATAAGCTTTAATATGCTATTACCTAGATTAAACAACAGCAGATAAACTATCTCAGTTGCTAAATGCTAAATCATACTCGATTAGCATCTACCTACAAGGTCACCAGCCCAAATTCCAGCTTCATCACCGCCAGCACCTGCTCTTACTGCAGAAATGAAGAAAACAGAGTTCTCAGTTGCAAAACTTCAACTAGAACTGAAGCAATTATAAGATCTTAGACTGAACTGAAGAGAATCAGGATAATCAAAATCCCACTCCTAATTGATATATAATTCCTAGCTACATTGATATTGGTAACACAATTGCATATGGTGCAAACGACTGGCTAGATAAGTTTGTAGGATCTGATGCACACTTGAAAACCAAGATGTACCTTCAAGTAAGATGTTGCGTGAATTTAGAGGGTCGCTGGGAAGCAGAAGTACCTAACATGAAAAGGTAGGAGCAATGAGAAGTAATTGAACAAGTCTAAATTGAACATATCTGTCATTACCCACCGTCAGCCTTTCCTCGAGCTCTGCAAGCTCGTTAGAGAGAGACTCCAGTTCTGAAGCTATCATCTCTGCCATATCAGGATCATCTCCGTTCTCCTTTTGCAAAGCTATCATGTTGGTCAATACAAAAAAACTGTGAGCGTCCAGTACGTATTCCGAGGAAAGTTAATACTGATCAATCCGAAGAAAAATAAGTACCGAACCTTGCTAACCTTTTGTTTCTTCAATCTGCCTCTCACACTCCTTAAATTGCTTGTATGCGGTCACAACCTGGATATTTTTCATAAAAATGTGATGAATTTGGCAGAAGGTTTCTATGCACAAAGGTTCATAAGACCTAAGCAAATCAAATGGTACTCAAAGTATGCCAAACATACCTCCCCGAGATCGGCAACAGACTGTGCAAGTTTTTGGTATTCGCTTGGATCTGAGACAATGTCAGGGTCACCCAATCTAACCTGAAGAAGACGCTCATTCATCAGATTCCCATACATGCTAAATCGATATTAAATGAGAACGAAATACAAGAATTTTACACATTTGTATGAAAGCATTAAATTGTATGTTTCGACTGTCTGTATATCGCATTTGCCTATTGCCAATAATGAGGGGTAATAAAAGTTCACAGCTTCATTCAGTAGCTTTCAACAATTTGACTTGGTCTCGGAACTATTTTAATAAGAGAATTTCATGTAGAATTACAAACTTTAAAAATGGCTGAATATGATTTGAACTAAACAGGGTCTAGATTCTAAGATGGTTGTGAAAAATCATAAGTAGGCACTGAACGAAGAAGTAAAGGACCATACCGACATTTCTTTCCATGCCTTCTCTGTAGACTCCAACTTTGAGATGAGATGGGGCTCCTGCGAGAAAACTCGGAACAGATTACGGCCCTAGCTATCTTCAAGAATGAAGCAGCCGGCAGCAATGACGCAGGGTAACGGCAGCAATGAGATTAGGGACCTTACCGCCATGCAGACCACGGACGCGGAGGAGGAGGGCTTCCTGCGGAGCGTGCCGAGGAAGGAGGAACTCGGAGGAGGATTCCGAGTTGTATGGACGGCGGGAGCTCGACGCGGCGCCCGGAAGCCGGCGAGGAAAGCCTCCATGTTTCCTTTCTGCCGAGGAAGAGGAGGACGAGAGGTGGTAACGGCGAGTTGAGGATAGAACAACTATCGGAAGGGGTGGAGAAGAGCTAGAGATGGTCCTTTGCTTTGAGATGCGTGTATAAGAGACCAACTATGTTCGTGCTTGTCTATACATCACAACTCAGGTAATGATTTTTCTTTAAAAAAATAAATATATTAATACCAAAAAAATACCAATTATATTCGATCTCTTCATCAACAAGACGTACAAGACATTAGAGATGCACACATGTAAGAACAAAATAAAAAAAGAGAGGAAAAAACAAAGACCCAGTATACAACCACTCATAATAGAAACACTTTAAACTTCACCGAATACAACACACATATTACAAATTAGACTCTTCAAAACACGTCTTCAAGAAGAAAACAATGTATAAGTGTTGTCGTCTCTCGATCGAAGATCTTGGGTTTTCACCCGGAAAAGACCGAGTTTCCAAAACAATACCGGTCATTGTTAGGTATAATCCAGTGAAGGCCAGCCATTAGGTTTTCACCTAAAAATCATGGCTCGGTACTCGATGAGCACCACCAAAGATACAGTCAACCTGTGTTACCACCCCCGCTTGCGAAAGGCTGCTGCTGGAAGTCCCCGAGCACCTGACACACAGGGAGAACTTATGCTTC
Organism: Avena longiglumis; assembly: GCA_030063025.1. Lineage (NCBI taxonomy): Eukaryota > Viridiplantae > Streptophyta > Magnoliopsida > Poales > Poaceae > Avena > Avena longiglumis. The sequence goes on along the minus strand of CP125979.1, from coordinate 425,181,518 downwards.
ATTGTCTTTAACAAAAACATTTCTGCCAAAAAGATCGTAGCCACCATGACTTTCTCCATCTGTGTCAGATCCATGAAAATATATATGAAGATGTGTCCCATAGCACTGAACGGTAGACAAAGCTTTATGTCGCGCCCCAAAAGGGTGCGCACGATCACATCAATTCCGCTCTAGATCTCCAGTAGCATCATGTGCTAGACTGCGGAAATCTCCGAGAGAAAGACCAAAACTCGTCGACGGCCAGATCGAGGAGATCGACATCGACATCACTGGTGGTCGAAAACTCTGCAGGATCTCGGACCTCCTTTATTCGAAGCCTGGACAACATCCCCCACACTATTGGCCATCACCGGTCGCTCGTCCCAACGGAAGAGTCCAGCAGATCGGAGGCAACCTTGTCCGCCACGCTCGCAAGCACCGTGACGAGCTACACAATAGCGGAGAAGAGGACGAGTCGGACGCAAGGCCGTGCCCTGCCAGCGCACGAGCGCAGCAGCTGCAGCCCTTTCGGCCCGGATCAAACCTAGGCCGCCCCGATCCGCCACTCCACTACGGCACCAACCCGCTGCCTCGCCGGATTAGGCGCGACACCAATCCATACGCACCCATCTGCTCCACCTCTCCACGCGAAGAAGAAAACAAGGGGTGTGTCGTCCTGGCCCTCATGGCATTTGTTGAAGTTTATAAGTGGATTGCACTAGCCCTTTCCATCAGTTCGGACTTTTGGTTGCGTTGGCTAGTGCATGAAGCTTGACATGGTATCAGAGCCTAAGGTCTCGAGTTCGAGTCTTGGCTTTCGCAATTTATCCTAAAATTGTTGTTGACCCCTCATTGTCCATGTATAGGCCTCTTGAGTATACGTGAGTTTCGCGCGCCGTCGCTCTCTTCCTACCGACGCGTCACTTCTCCGTCACGTGAGAGGTGTGTATAAGTGGATTGCACTAGCTCTTTCCATCAGTTCGTACTTTTGGTTGCGTTGGCTAGTGCATGAAGCTTGACATGCCAACGCAACCAAAAGTCCGAACTGATGGAAAGGGCTAGTGCAATCCACTTATACACTTTAACAGCCTTCTTTCACAAAATGCCCCGGTCCTAGGTCTCCTTCCACACAAAAAAAACTCACGCAATGTTGATCCTTTTTTAAAGTGAAATAAAAATCCGTGGAAAGCCTGTTGCTTCCACTAATAAAACAAAACCACATGTTTGATACTCCCTCTGTTAGGGATTATAAAGCCTATGGATCACTTTGATAGGATTAAGAAAACCAATAACTCACCCTCTTGATTACTACATACACCAATAGGTACACATGCATGGAAGAAGATAGAGAAAAAAAAAACATATATTAAATGAAAGAGGCTCATAAATAAGAGAGGACTTACAATTTCTAACATTTTTAAAAAGTTTTTGGGCCTTTTAATCCCTAACGGAGGGAGTAGCAAAGTACTACCTCCGTTGTATAACCTAAATCTTTGAAGTGCTAAAAAGGCTTACATCTTAGAATGTATGTACTATTTTCTAAGTATTTAACAGCTTTAGATATAAAAAAGAATAGTAGTATTAGAAGGTGTGCGGCAACTAGAGTTTTAAATATTGTGTTATAGGAAAAAACTGCGGTATTCTCATTGTACCTTAAAAAAAAGCCTCGACCTCTTTTCACTGGCGACATGTTTAGAAGCCTTTTTTTCTTCCGCCTCTATCGCTGGTCCCGCAAGTAGAGTTGTAAAGTGGACCCGCCAGCCAGCGTATAGTTATATCAAAAATTAAACATATAGATCTCAAAAAAGTCAAACGAATACTATTTTCAAATAAAATTGCATTAGCTTAAAACATCTTTATGGGGATTTATGGGGACTCATGCTTGCAACCCTACCTCGTAGGGCCACCGCGCCATCTACTTGGATGATCTGTCAAGATGCTAGCTGAGAATCAATCAAGAAAGCTAGCTCGTATGTGGGTATGTTGTTTTGGCCTGTTAGAGCACCTCCACTCTTTGTGTTTCCAGGTCCAATTCCAGTGTTATTTAGCGTTAGATGGATGTAACTTAACTAGTTATAGATAGAAATACTTCCTGTGGCGCATATAAATAGGCATGCTTCACAGAATTTATTCCATGGAGCATATAGACAAAAACATCATAGGGAAAATGGCAATTCTGTGGTGCACGGAACTATATGCGCCATAGAAATATGTGTTTATGTGGCGCATATTTTCTCATGGACTATAGAATGTGAAGATTCTATGGCGTATATGTCTATATATGCCACAGAAATTTGATGGGACCTAAAACCAACTAAGGGGGGAGACAATTCCGTGGCGCATATGTCTATATGCGCCACCGAAAGTGATGTTTCGTTGACGCATATAGACATATGCGCCACAGAAAGTGGAAAACGGATCTCAACCCCCGATCGCCTTTTAAATTTTGTAAAAATTAAACAAAAATAATAAAAACATCAAAAAAACAATTCCTTTGAGATGTAGTTATATTTTAGGATATAGTTATAGATAAAATTAAAAAAATATGAATTTCGATGTATTTTGCAAAAATAGTTATGGCACGATAAAACGGTCATAAATTTTGCATATGATGTCAAAAAAATGTTTTATCCATCAAAATGATCGTCTCAAAATTTCCTACTTGAATTCAACTGCCAAAGGCAGAAAGAAGGTTTTTCCTACAAAAAAATAAAAAAGGGGAAAAACTTCTATGGCGCATATCTACCATATAAGCCACAAAATTCTTTGGCGGGATTCAAATTTTGAATCCCGCCGGCGCCCATTCTCCCTCTTTTTTCTCCTCCACACTTCTCCTCCCTCCACGTCTCCTCTCTTTCTCCTCCACTTCTCCCCTTCTCCTCCCACCTCCCTCCTACTTCTCCCCTTCTCTTCCTCTTCTCCCCTTCTCCTCCCTCCTCTCCTTCTCCCCTTCTTCTCTTCTCTCCTCTCCTCCTCCTCCTCCTCCTTCGGCGACCTCCTCCTCCTTCGGCGACCTCCTCCTTCTCCTTTGGTGACCTCCTCCTCCGGAAACGTCCTCCTCCTCCACCACCTTCGATAGCCTCCCTCCTCCGTCGACCCCCTTCTCTGGCCACCACCATCTTTGGCCAGATCTGGCCCACTTTTTTCTGAATTTTGAAAAAAAAAACTCCTATGGAACATATTGGCAATAGGCGCCACCAAAATTTGAGATCTGGCCCATTTTTTTTGATTTTTGAAAAATAATTACTGTTTAGTGGCGTGATAACAGTGGCGCATCCTATATGCGCCACAGAAGTCGAAAAATGTGCGCCACTAATAAGCTTTTTCCTAGTAGTGTTTTGGCCTAGAAACGTCCAGTTTCCCACTCGCGTTCTCAGGCCGAGTGTCACGCCCCAACTAAGGAAAGGACTAAATGTGATAGTTGCCGTATCCTTATGAGATAAAAATACCTCATAAGAATACAAGGCACAAGTAGTAATCATGAAATTAAAGCACAATGAGAACTAGGTTTCATTTATTCATCAATATTACATTGTAGGGTACAAACATGCAAGCTAAATATTATATTGGTCCAACCTATGAAGCATGCATCGAAGGAATTCCTTCAATTTATTTAAGGCAACATTATTGAGTGTACTAGTAAAATCCTAGCCCAACACCAGATGTCTAGTGGTTATTTGCTACAACTTCAATGGCATCCCCATCCAGCTCACTTTGCTCACAAACTGCACATACCAGAGAAAAGAAAAATAGGCCATGAGTATGTTGATACATACTCAGCAAGGATAAATAGTGATTAACAATAAAATAGCATGTAATAAATTCAAGTAATTTAAGTGATAGAAGAACATGTCTCTTACTATCTTACAAGAGTGTAAAAACAATATAAATGATTAATTGGTTAGCGCAATCCTAAATAGACCTCTGTGGAGACATGCTAATAACCGTCGTAATCTCCACCAATGGTTATACCCCTCTCCGAGAATCACGATATCGAGTCCCCTACTTGTGCGAGGTAAATCCATCTCACACTGATACCGGCGTGACCGCGTACCGTTATTTCAGGTATCGACCGTCTCGGGCTAGATATACCATACATTCCATGATTATGGCAGGCGATCAAAAATAGTTCATGTATACTCGTCTCAACCGTTTTATTCATTCATGTATGATGTTCACGTTTCATCCAACGTTCATCAACAAACCATTTTTCTTATCACATGTAATTGTTCAAGCACTTAAGAATATTCAAGCATCAAGATTAAATATATTTAGTAATTTATTTAGTTCAGAGAACTGGTATGCACAGCCTTGCCTTTGATTGTTTGTTCTCCGATCAACTTGTCTTCAACCTAATCAGGTTGTACAAATTACAACAGTCTATTTTACTAGAAAAAAGTCCAATCATTATTGCATGCATAGTACCAACAATAACAGGTGAGACATGACATGATGTGTGAATAGCTACCTATACTAGTACTACTCTGCCAAGATATATTCATGGGTTGACTATTCATACATGCATGCAAGAAAAATTGATTTTCCCTGTACACAATCGATGCACACCAGGTGCTACTAGCTGTACTAGTTCACTGTTGCAAGAAAGCATGTACTATTACCAATTAACACCAAGTAGTACTAGTTGCATCGGATGGTTCTTACCAAGATTTTATGGTAAATATTGTTGGAATTATGCCCTAGAGGCAATAATAAAGATGTTATTATTATAATTCTTGTTCATGATAAAGTTTATATTCCATGCAAGAATTGTATTAAGCGGAAATTTTGATACATGTGTGGTTTATGAACAACGCCGTGTCCCTAGTACGCCTCTATGGACTAGCTCATTGATTAATGATGGTTAAGGTTTTTTAACCATAGACATGAGTTGTCGATTAATAATGAGATCATATCATTGGGAGAATGATATGATGGACTGACCCAAATCAAGCAGAGCAATTAGATCGTGTCATCGTGTTCATCTTTGCGAAGCTTTTTCTTATGTCAAATATTGTATTCCTTAGACCATGAGATAATGCAACTCCCTGGTATCGGAAGAAAGCTTTGAGGTCATCAATCGTCATCCTATGAGAGGGTGATCATAAAGGTGTCTCTCAGGTGATCGGAAAGTATATGTTGGGTTGTATGTATCGAGATGGGATTTGTCCCTCCCAAGTCGGAGAGATATACTTCGGGCCCACTCGGTAATCGATATCAACACCGCTTGCAAGCACGTGGTTAAGGAGTTAATCACAAAGTGATATCGGATTACGGAACGAGTAAAGTACTTGCTGTGAACGAGATTGAACTAGGTATGCCGATACCGACGATCGAATCTCGGGCAAGTAAAATATCGCGTGACGAAGGGAATATATATATGGGATTAATTGAATCCTAGCATCTTGGTTCATCCGATATGATCATCGATGAGTATGTGGGAGTCAATATGGGTTTCCAGACCCCGTTGTTGCTTATTGATAGAAGATCATGTCTGCATATTCTCGAACCCGTAGGGTCACACACTTAACGTGCCTCGAAGCTAGGATAGAATGGATAATTGGTTTATGAGTTTTTGTTCGGAGTCTCCGATGAGATCCACGAAGTCACGAGAGGTTCCGGAATGGTCCGGAGAATAAGATTCATATAAGAGAAAGCAGTTTTTGGATTTCGGAATTGTTTCGGATTGTTCGGTATTGTACCGGAAGCTTCTAGAACCTTCCGGAGTGGGACCAACGTGGACCCACTTGTCGGGAGGGGGCGTGGGCCTACGAGGGAGTGCACTGGCCGCATTGGGTCAGGGGCACAAGGCCCCATAGTCCCATCCGGCCAAAACCCTAGGGAAACCCTAGGGAAACCTTCTAGAAGGAGGGGGAAAACTTGCCCCCCACTCCAACCCTTGGGGCCGCCGCCCTAGGGCTTGGAGGAGGGGCCAAGGGGGCCGGCCAGCCCCCTATATATAGAGGGCAGGGGCGCAGCCCTCCTCCCCCACTCCTTCAACCCTAGCCGCCATATTGCTGCCCTCCAGATCTCTCTCTCCCGACTACGTGTAGGCGAAGCCCTGCCGGAGAAACTCTCCACCTTTGCACCACGTCATCGTGTTGTATATCCAATCTATTTCTCCACCCCACTTGCTGGACCGAGGAAGGAGGAGACGTCGAGGTGCCATACATGTGCGTATCACGGAGGCATCGCCACTTGCGGTGTTGGATCGGATCGAATCTCGAGGAGGAGAAGCTAGTACTGTAGGGTTCGTAGCATAGAAAACAAAAATTTTCCTATGATGTGAACTATGTACCAAGATCTATCTATTAGATACAAACAACGGGTGGATGTATATCCGTAGAGAACATACCCTTGAAGACAGACAAAGCTTAACGAGTTCAACACGTGGTTGATGTAGACGATCTCTTGCCGATCTCAAGATCGAAAGGAAGTCCTAGCTCCGCAAATTAGCAGCGCATCCATGCTCGCACACACGTTCGAGGCACCGAGCAACCTCCGCCTCCTCGCTCTAGAAATGCAGCGGAAGCACAACTCTTTATTGCCGAATAGCCACTGTGAACATGTATGTCGCTAGTCCGAGACCATGGGGGATAAATTCTAGAGGGGAGAGAGATCCTTCACGAGGAGGTGTGAGTGAGAAGTGAGAGGAGGGGATCCTTTTATAGGAGGAGGGGGGAACCCCAAGGGGGTGGCCGGCGCATGGGGGCTGCCCCCTTGCCCTCCCCTCTTCATGTGGGTGGACACTCCACTCACAAAAATCCATTCATATGCCTCCACTCAAAATCCCACTCAAACTTGCCATTAAATTTCCACCAAATTTAATGCAAACTCTCATTAAATAAAACTCTTTTATTTTATTCAGAATTTTGTCAATTACTTTAATGACAAACATTCACAAATAACCCCTTGCTAGAATTCTATTTCACATGCATAACCACTTTATGCAATTTCACCCGAAAACCTGTTTCGATATCTAGTGAAATAAATTCCTGCGCTTGATCATTCTTTCAGCATGAAACTTTTGCTCCAATTGGATGTCGGTGTCTCTTAAGTGTGTCACCCTATGGTTCTTGAATAATGCGGACATGATCGAGACCCCTCTCGGATCAATAATCAGAAGCGGGATCTGGAGACCCATACTGACTCCCACACATTCAACGATGACTTTCTTGTGATCGTCGGAACCTTTTACGCTAGTATCTTAATCCCTTTGTTTCACGATATATTACATGTCCGAGATTCGATCATCGGTACCTACATACCTAGTTTGATCTCGTTACTGACATGCACTCTTTTCTCGTTCCCGTGATATAACATTTTAGTGATCAAATCACTTGCTTGTAAGCTAATCAATGTGATATAACCGAGAGGGCCCAGAGTATATCTATCCGTCATCGGGATGAACAAATTCCACTCTAGATCCATGAGCCTCAACATAACACTTTATTAGTTCTAAATCCATCTTTATAATCACCCTGTTACGGTGTGACGTTTGATGTTATCAGGAAACTCTTCCGGTGTTAGTGATTGACATGATCTCATGGTCTAAGGATTAGGATCACTTCGTAAGTTGTTATAGCAATATAAACTCAATGACTTTGATCGTAATGCCATACTTCGGATGAATGTTCATCACACCATTACACTAATGTTGTGATCCCGTTATTAACAACATCCAATGTCCATGATCAGGAAACCTTGATCATCTTGTTAATCAACGAGCTAGTTTATGAGAGAGGCATAACTAGGAACTTTATGTTTGTTTATTAAACACACATGTATTAATGTTTTCGTATTAACACAATTATAGCATGCAAAATAAACATCTATCGTATACTTGGAATACACATAATAAACACTTTATTATTGCCTCTCAGGGCATATTCCCTTCAGTCTCCCACTTGCACTAGAGACAATAATCTAGTTACATAGTGATAAATCTAACACCCATTGAGTTCTGGTGTTGATCATGTTTTGCTCTAGGGAGAGTTTTAGTCAACGGATCTGCTACATTGAGATCCGTATGTACTTTACAAATCTTTATATCTCCATCCTTGACATGCTCGCGGATGGAGTGAAACCGGCACTTAATATGCTTGGAATGCTTGTGAGACCTTGGCTCTTTGGAATTGGCAATGGCATCATTGTTGTCACAATAGATCACCATTGGGTCCAACGCGTTTGCAACCAATCCTAGTTCGGATATGAACTCCTTCATCCAAACTGCTTCCTGAGCCGCTTCTGAAGCAGCAACATATTCGGCCTCCGTTGTTGATCCCGCTACCACAGGTTGTTTGGAGCTCCTCCAACTAATCGCTCTGCCATTCATGAGAAATACGTATCCGGATTGAGACTTAGAGTCATCCGGATCGGTGTCAAAGCTAGCGTCAACATAACACTTAGCGACGAGCTCTTCTTCACCTCCGTATACAAGAAACATATCCTTAGTTCTTCGTAAGTACTTAAGGATATTCTTGACCGCTATCCAAAGTTACAACACGGATCCGATTGGTACCTACTAGTCAAACTAATAGCATGTTCCACATCCGGTCTTGTACATAGCATGGCGTACATTATAGAGCCTATGGCTGAAGCATAGGGGACTTTGTCCATTATCTCTCTTTCTTCCACCGAAGCCGGACTTTGAGTCTTACTCAATGTCTTGCCTTACAACATAGGTAAGAACCCCTTCTTACTTCCGTCCATTTTAAACTTCTTTAAAATCTTATCAAGTTATGTACTTTGCGATAGCCCTATTAGGCGCCTAGATCTATCTCTATAGATCTTTATGCCTAATATGTATGACGCTTCACCTAGGTCCTTCATTGAAAATTTGCTGTTTAGATAACTTTTAACACTGTTTAAAAGATCTATATCATTTCCGATCAATAATATGTCATCCACATATAATATCAGAAATGCCACATTGCTCCCACTCACTCTCTTGTAAATACAAGCTTCTCCATAAGTTTGGACAAATCCAAACTCTTTGATCACCTCATCAAAGCGGAGATTCCAACTTCGTGATGCTTGCTTCAATCCATAGATGGATCGCTGAAGCTTGCACACCTTGTTAGCATCCTTAGGATCGGAAAAACCCTTTGGTTGTATCATATACAACTCTTCTTCAATATTACCATTGAGAAACGCGGTTTTGACATCCATCTGCCATATCTCATAATCGAAATATGCAGCAATTGCTAACATAATCCTAACTGACTTTAGCATCGCTACGGAAGAGAATGTCTCATCGTAGTCAACTCCTTGAATTTGTCGAAACCCCTTTGCGACTTGAAAATCCATTTGTTCACCACGGCCATTCGGTCGTGAGGTAATTCCACCAAGTTCCAAACTTGATTTTCATCCATGGATTCCATCTCGGATTTCATGGCTTCTAACCATTTGTTGGAATCCGGGCTCATCATCGCTTCTTCATACGTCGCAGGGTCATCATTTTCATCAACCATGAAATTCATGACAGGATTTCCGTATAGCTCGAGAGCTGCACGCGTCCTGCTTGACCTGCGAGGTTTGGTAGTACTCTCTTTTGGAGTTTCATGATCATTATCATTAGTTCCCTCTTCAACAGGTGGAGCCAACTCCGGAACAACTTCCGGCGCTGCGCTACTCGCCATACTTTGAAGAGAAGGTTCAATAACCTCTTCGAGTTCTACCTTCCGACTACTCACACCTTTCGCGAGAAAGGATCTATTCTTGGCAACAAAAACCTTGCCCTCGGATCTGTGATAGAAGGAATACCCAATAGTTTCCTTAGGGTATCCTATGAAGACGCATTTTTCCGCTTTGGGTTCGAGTTTATCCGGTTGAAGTTTCTTCACATAAACATCGCATCCCCAAACTTTAAGAAATGACATCTTAGGTTTGTTTCCAAACCACAATTTATACGGTGTCTTTTCAACGGATTTAGATGGTGCCCGATTTAAAGTGAATGCAGCAGTTTCTAGTGCATAACCCCAAAATGACAACGACAAGTCCGTCAGAGACATCATAGATCGAACCATATCTAATAAAGTATGATTACGATGTTCTGACACACCATTTCGCTGTGGTGTTCCGGCAGGCGTGAGTTGTGAAACAATTCCACACTCTTTCATGTGAGTGCTAAACTCGTAACTTAAATACTCACCTCCACGGTCGGACCGTAGAAATTTGATCTTTCTATTACGATGATTTTCCACTTCATTCTGAAATTCCTTGAACTTTTCAAAGGTTTCAGACTTGTGTTTCATCAAGTAGGTATAACCATATCTACTCAAATCATCCTTGAAAGTAACAAAATAACGATATCCACCTCGCGCCGACACACTCATTGGACCACATACATCAGAATGTATGATTTCCAATAAATCTGTCGCCCGTTCCATTGAACCGGAAAACGGCGTTCTAGTCATCTTGCCCATAAGGCATGGCTCACATGTATCAAATGATTCAAAATCAAGTGATTCCAAAAGTCCATCCGAATGGAGCTTCTTCATGCTTTTAACGCCAATATGACCTAGACGGTTGTGCCACATATATGCGGATATATCATCATTAAGTTTAATCCTTTTAGCATCAACATTATGAATATGTGTAACATTATCATCGAGATCTAATATAAATAAACCACTCATCATCGGTGCATGACCATAAAAGATTTCATTCATATAAACGGAACAACCATTGTTCTCGGATTTAAATGAATAACCACTTCGCATCAAACACGATCCAGATACAATGTTCATGCTCAGTGCAGGCACCAGATAACAATTATTCAAGTTTATAACTAATCCCGACGGCAAATGGAGAGGTAGCGTTCTGACGGCGATCACATCAACGCTTGATCCATTGCCGACACGCATCCTGACCTCACCCCTTGCTAGCAGTCGCTTGTTCCGCAGCCCCTGATTCGAGTTACAAATATTAGCAACTGAACCGGTATCAAATACCCAGGTGCTAATGTGAGCACTAGTCAAGTACACATCAATACCATGTATATCATATATACCTTTGTTTGCCTTGTCGGCCTTCTTGTCTGCCAAATACTTGGGGCAGTTGCGCTTCCAGTGGCCAGTCCCCTTACAATAGTAGCACTCGGTATCAAACTTAGGTCCAACTCGGGGTTTCTTTTCAGGCACGGCAACAGGCTTGCCGCCCTTACTTCCCTTCCGTTTTCCCTTCTTGTCTTTCTTGAAACCAGTGTTCCTATTGATCATCAACACTTGATGTTACTTTTTGATATCCACTTCTGCAGTTTTAAGCATTGACAGAAGCTCGGGGAGAGACTTCTTCATGCCTTGCATATTATAGTTCATCACAAAGCTTTTATAGCTAGGTGGCAGAGACTGCATAACACGATGGATGCCTAAGTCAATGGGAATCGTTATTCCCAAGGACACAAGCTTATCGGCGTAACCCGACATCTTGAGTACATGCTCACTAACGGAGTTGTGCTCTTCCATCATGCAGCTAAAGAACTTTTCTGAAGCGTTGTATCTCTCTACAGCAGCATGTGTGTCGAAAATCATTTTCAACTCACCCATTGTATCAAATGCATTGCCGTTTTCGAAACGCTTTCGAAGTTCCGGCTCTAGCCCATACAATATGCCGCAATGAACTAAGTTGTGGTCCTCCTGACGAGTCTGATAGACATTCTTATCCTCGTCAGGGGCATCCTCAAAAGGTGGGGAGCCTAGTGGCGCTTCTAGCACGTATTGCTTTTGTGCAGCAGAGAGGAGAATCCTCAAATTCGTGGCACATTCGGTAAAGTTGCTACCGTTCGTTGCTAGTTTCTCTTTCTCCATGAACACATTGAAATTAAAAGCAGGTGGTGCCATCTACAACAGAATTTGTAAAGTTTAGACTAAGTGTATGATAGATTGAGTTCAACTAATCCATATTACGAATGAACTCCCACTCAAAAACGACATCCCTCGTGCCTTTTTGGTGATTACATGAACCAAATCCACTATACCAAGTCCGATCATCACGTGAGTCGGTATAGCTTCAAAGGCGAGCATCAAATGGGCATCATATAAACTATATGACTCATGCTTAACCTTTTGGTCCGTGTTCCGAGGCCATGTCTGTACATGCTAGGCTCGCCAAGTTAGAACCTTAGTATTCGCGTGTAATCGCTTTTACACCAAATATGGTCGTGGATCCAAGAACACCCGATCATCACGTGATGTCTTGGAGCGACGAAACATAATCGGTGCATACTAAAGGAAGAACACATTCTTATCTTGATATTTAAATGAGGGATCATCTTATTATGCTAACAAAGCGCTAAACAAGCAATATAAGATGCAATCAAACATCACATGTTTATTAGTGAAATGTTATGGTTCCCGCAGATGATCTCTATCATGTGCATCGTGGTATGATCACTATCATACCTATATGTGTAAATCCAAGGTCTATGGAGTTTACACGCTATGTATGTTGTAAGAGTATCATCTCATACTTTTACTTACAACATCACCATATCATAACACTAGCCCAGCAACAATCGAAACTAGACGCCTCTAATTTATCCATTACAAGTTTTACGTGGCTTAGGGCTTTCGAGATAGAACCGTTCTTACCTACGAACATGAACCACAACGAGGATAACCAAATTGTTGACAACTCGTTGCAAAATAGATATTGACTATAGTAGGAGAGACAGACACCCGCTAGCCACTTATGCAAACTAGTTGCATGTCAAGCGTGGAACAGGTCTCATGTGCGAGGACATGTAAATTTTGTCCGGGCCGCTTCATCCCACTATGCCACCAATATCCAAAATTACAACTAAGGAGCTACAACATGATCATCATCGCCCACATACTCATATGTGTACTACCCGTGTAAAGCATCTACGCATAGATCCGGCTCTGATACCACTGTAGGGTTCACAGCATAGAAAACAAAAAATTTCCTACAATGTGAACTATGTACCAAGATCTATCTATTAGTTACAAACAACGGGCGAATGTATATCCGTAGAGAACATACCCTTGAAGACCGACAAAGCTTAACGAGTTCAACTCGTGGTTGATGTAGACGATCTCTTGCCGATCTCAAGATCGAGAGGAAGTCCTAGCGCCGCAAATCAGCAGCGCATCCGTGCTCGCACACACGTTCGAGGCACCAAGCAACCTCCGCCTCCTCGCTCTAGCGATGCAGCAGAAGCACAACTCTTTCTTGCCGAATAGCCACCGGGAACATGTATCTCGCTAGTCCAAGACCATGGGGGATAAATTCTAGAGGGGGAGAGAGATCCTTCACGAGGAGGTGTGAGTGAGAAGTGAGAGGAGGGGCTCCTTTTATAGGAGGAGGGGGGAACCCCAAGGGGGTGGCTTCGCATGGGGCTGCCCCTTGCCCTCCCTCTTCATGTGGGTGGACACTCCACTCACAAAAATCCATTCATATGCCTCCACTCAAAATCCCACTCAAACTTGCCATTAAATTTCCACCAAATTTAATGCAAACTCTCATTAAATAAAACTCTTTTATTTTATTCAGAATTTTGTCAATTACTTTAATGACAAATATTCACAAATAACCCCTTGCTATAATTCTATTTCACATGCATAACCACTTTATGCAATTTCACCCGAAAACCTGCTTTGTGTATCTAGTGAAATAAATTCGCGCTTGTTCATTCTTTCGGCATGAAACTTTTGCTCCAATTGGATGTCGGTGTCTCTTAAGTGTGTCACCCTACGGTTCGTGAATAATGTGGACATGATCGAGACCCTCTCGGATCAATAATCGAGCGGGATCCGAGACCCATATCGACTCCCACATTCAACGATGACTTTCTTGTGATCGTCGGAACCTTTACGCTAGTATCTTAATCCCTTTGTTTCACGATATATTACATGTCCGAGATTCGATCATCGGTATCTCCATACCTAGTTTGATCTCGCATCGACATGCACTCTTTTCTCGTTCCCGTGATATAACATTCTAGTGATCAAATCACTTGCTTGCAAGCTAATCAATGTGATATCACCGAGAGGGCCCAGTATATCTATCCGTCATCGGGATGAACAAATTCCACTCTCGATCCATGAGCCTCAACATAACACTTTATTAGTTCTGAATCCATCTTTATAATCACCTCACATTACGATTGTGACATTTGATGTTATCAAGAAACTCTTTCGGTGTTAGTGATTGACATGATCTCATGGTCTAAGGATTAGGATCACTTCGTAAGTTGTTATAGCAATATAAACTCAATGACTTTGATCGTAATGCTATACTTCGGATGAATGTTCATCACACCATTACACTAATGTTGTGATCCCGTTATTAACATCCAATGTCCATGATCAGGAAACCTTGATCATCTTGTTAATCAACGAGCTAGTTTATGAGAGAGGCATAACTAGGAACTTTCTGTTTGTTTATTAAACACACATGTATTAATGTTTCCGTATTAATACAATTATAGCATGCAAAATAAACATCTATCATATACTTGGAATACACATAATAAACACTTTATTATTGCCTCTCAGGGCATATTCCCTTCAAGTACGACTACATCAACCACGTTCCATTGAACGTTCCGCTGTGCGAATCTTCAAGGGTATGAAGATCTCATCTACCCCCCTCGTTGTTTGCATCTCCTAGATTAGATCTTGGCTTTCCCGTTCGCATCCGTAGAATTTTTTGATTTACTATGCTGCGAAACCCTTCAGTGGTATCAGAGCTAGATCTATGCGTAGATGTGTTTCACGAGTAGAATGCAACATGCTTGTTGCGGGCGTTGATGTTTTTGAAGGGTTTCGCGGCATAGTAAATCAAAATTTTCTACGGATGCGAACAGAGGGAAAGCCAAGATCTAATCTAGGAGATGCAATCAACGAGAGAGATTGGATTAGATCTTCATACCCTTGAAGATTCAGCATGAACGGGCTCGTCGGAACGTGGGTGATGTAGTCGTACTCGCTTCTCCTCCTCGCGATCCGATCCGATCTAGCACCATAAGTGGCGGTGCCTTCGTGAGATGCACACGTGCGGCACCTCGATGTCTCCTCCTTCCTCGGACCAGCGAGTATGGTGGAGAGATAGATTGGATCTACAACACGGCGTGGTGTATATGGTGGAGAATTTTCTGCTGCGGGCTTCGCCTACAAATCGGGAGGGAGAGAGAGGTAGCAAGGCTGCTAGGGCTTGGAGGAAGGTGTGTGTGGGGGGGCGCACCACCCTCTATATATAGAGGGGAAGCCCTTGCCCTCCTCAAGCTCAAGCCTATCTCTAGTTTAAACAATTTAAACTAAACTCTCCCTTATCTAGAAATCCTATCTCTAGTTTAAAGTTTAAACGATCCTTAACTCTCATCTAGAAATCCTATCTCTAGTTTAAGCAGTTTAAACTTATCTAGGATCGGCTGGGCCCTATGGGGTTTTGTGCCCCCGCAATGCGCGCAGACAGACCTCTCCCTGCCCATGCCCCCCCCTCAGGTGGGGCCACGCCATGGTCCCTTCCTAAGGTCCAAGGTTCCCGACAATTCGATTAACACTTAAATCAACTGCCTTTATATGAATCTTATTCTCCGGACCATTAGGAACCTCTTGTGATATCCGGATCCCATCAGAGACTCCGAACAAAAATTCATAAACCAATTATCCAATCTATCCTAGCGTCGAGATCGTTAAGTGTGTGACCTGCGGGTTCGAGAATATCAGACATGATCTTCTATCAATAATCAATAGCGGGTGCAGGCACCCATATTGACTCACACATTCATCGATGATCATATCGGATGAACCACGATGCCAGGATTCAATCAATCCCATATATATATATTAAGCCGTCTCGCGATATTTTACTTGCCGAGATTCGATCGTCGATGCCGTCATACCTAGTTCAATCTCGTTCACGCAAAGTACTTTACTCGTTCCGTAATCCGATATCACTTTGTGATTAAATCTTAACCACATGCTTGCAAGCGGTGTTGATATCGATTACGAGTGGGCCCAAGTATATCTCTCCGACTTGGGAGGACAAATTCCATCTCGATACATACAACCCAACAGATACTTCCGATCACCGAGAGACCTTTATGATCACCCTCTCATAGGATGACGTTTGATGACCTCAAAGCTTTCTTCGGTATCGGAGTTGTATTATCTCATGGTCTAAGGAATACAATATTTGACATAGGAAAAGCTTCGCAAAGATGAACACGATGAAACGATCTAATTGCTTTGCTTAGTTTGGGTCTATCCACCATATCATTCTCCCAATGATATGATCTCATTATCAATTGACAACTCATGTCTATGGTTAGGAAACCTTAACCATCATTGATCAATGAGCTAGTCCATAGAGGCGTACTAGGGACACGGTGTTGTTCACAAACCACACAAGTATTAAAGTTTCCGCTTAATACAATTCCAGCATGGAATATAAACTTTATCATGAACAAGAATTATAATAATAACATCTTTATTATTGCCTCCAGGGCATAATTCCAACAGTTTTCTGTTGCAAGCCTCTTGTTTGTGTACTTCTTATGACGCAGGATAGTGAGATCAAAGCGGTCCAGGCCAACTTTACGTGACCTCGTTCACGAGACCGGCTCCGCACTTGACGTGTGGCTTGTTCCACACATGCGACTGGTGGATGCCAGTTTCTCTCACCATAGTTGTCTGGGATTTACACCGGATGTTGGCAACCATAATATCACCGTTGTGGCTTTCCGTAGGTAAGAATCATTCTTAGCTTGTTACTCCCATAAGCCACGTAAAACATGCAACAACAAAATAGAGGCGTCTAACTTGTTTTTGCAGGGAGTGTTTCTGTGATATGGTATGGCCCAAGATGTGATGTGTATGTTGTATGCAATGATCATGTTTTGTAATGTTTCACGACTTGCATGTCAATGAGTACACAACCGACAGGAGCCATATAGTTGTCTTTATAATTGTGTATGACCTGTGTGTCAACTTCTTATACACCATGTAATAGCTTTACTTTATCTCTAAGTAGTTAGCAATAGTTGTAGTTGCTATTCGTGGTGGAGGCAATCATGGTGGACTGATGGAGATCATGCTGGCACGCACAAGATGGAGATCATTGCGCGGAGATTGGCTATACCATGTCACATAAAATTATATGCATGTGATGTTTATCCTTTTATGTATCTTATTATGCTTAGATCGCGACGGTAGCATTATAAGATGATTCCTCACTTAAAGATCAAGATAAAACTGTGTTCTCCCCATGTATGCACCGTTGCGAAAGTTCGTTGTGTTCAAGCATCACGTGATAATCGGGTGCTATAAACTCTACGTTCACATACAACGGGTGCAAGCCAGTTTTGCACACGCGGAAATACTTGGGTTTGACTTGACGATCCTAGCATGTACATACATGGCCTAGGAACACACGGACCGAAAGGTTAAGCATGAGTCATATGATTGATATGATCGACACTTTGTTGTCCACCATTGAAACCACATCTCTTCTCGTGAAGATCGAATTAGGTGTGGTGAATTTGGATCATGTTCACTAAACAACTTGAGGGATGTTGAATTTAGTGGGAGTTCATCTAGTAATTTGATTAAGTTGAACTAGTTATCGTGAACATAGTCTAAATTGTACTTGCAAATTTTGTAGATCAAATGGCTAAGTCCAACTTCAATTTCAACGTTTTTGCTGAGAAAGAAAAGCTTAAGAACAATGGGTCTAACGTCACCAATTGGGAATCATTCTCTCTGGCGGACAAAAGGACTATGTCCTTGAGAAAGCGCTAGGTGACGCCCCTGCTGTAGATGCGCCGGCTGATGAGAAAGCTGTTTATCAGTCGCGCAAGGATGATTATGGTGTGATTAAGAGCACCATGTTGTTTGCTATGGAATCAGACCTTAAAAATCGTTTTGAGGAGTTCCCCGGGCCCTTTGAGATTCTTGAGGAACTAAAAATTATGTTTTAGACTCTGGCCCGTTCTAAGAGATATGAGATCTCTGAGAAATTCTTTAACTGCAAGATGGAGGAAGGGAGTTCCGTTAGTGAGCACGCCATTAAGATGTCGGGCTACACTCAACGCCTTGAGCAACTGGACTGCAAGATTCCAGAGGAGCTCAAGATTGACAGAGTTCTGCAATCACTCCCTCCTAGCTAAAAAGGTTTTGTAGTTACTCATAATCAGATTGGTTCCATTGATACGATCACTGAGCTCTTCGCTAAGCTGAAAGCTCCGGAGGTGGACATCAAGAAAGATAATCATGTGTTGATGGTCAACAAGCCCCCCAGCTTTAATAAAGGTAAGGGTGCAAAGAAGCCCTTCAAGAAGGGCAGCGGCAAGCGCGTTGCCCCTGCAGAGAAGAAGCTCAAGTCTGGACCTAATCCGGACACTGAGTGCTTATATTGCAAGGACAAGGGTCACTGGAAGCGCAACTTTCCTAAGTACTTAGCGGACAAGAAGGCTGGCACCATCAAAGTTATATTTGATATACATGTTATTGATGTTTACCTTACTAGCGCTCGTTGTAGTGCTTGGGTATTTGATACTGGCTTAGTTGCTAATATTTGTAACTCGAAACAGGAGCTACGGAATAGACGGCGGCTAGCAAGGGATGAGGTGACGATGCGCGTTGGCAACAGATCAAGAGTTGATGTGATGGTCGTCGGCACGCTCTCCTTAGTTTTACCTTCGGGATTAGTTTTAAACCTCAATAAATGTTATTATGTGCCTGCGTTGAGCATGAACATCATATCTGGATCGTGTTTATTGCAAGACGGTTATTTATTTAAATCGGAGTATAATGGTTGTTCTATTTATATGAGTAACTCTTTTATGGTCATGCACCTGCTATGAATGGTTTATTTCTTCTGAATCTCGAAAGCAATGAAACACACATCCATAACATTGAGGCTAAGAGATGCAAGATAGATAGTGATAATACGACTTATTTGTGGCACCGCCGTCTAGGTCATATTGGTGTAAAACGCATGAAGAAACTCCATTCTGATGGACTTTTGGTGTCTCTTGATTTTGAATCATTTGACACGTGTGAGCCATGCCTCATGGGCAAGATGATCAAAACCCCGTTCTCCGGAATAATGGAGCGAGCAACGGACTTGTTGGAAATCATACATACCGATGTATACGGACCAATGAGTGTTTCGACGCGTGGTGGTTATCGCTATTTTCTCACTTTTACTAATGACTTAAGTATATATGGGTATATCTATTTAATGAAACATAAATCTGAAACATTTGAAAAGTTCAAAGAATTTCAGAACGAAGTGGAAAACCATCATAACAGGAAAATTAAATTTCTACGATCCGATCGTGGAGGTGAATATTTGAGTTATGATTTTCTTAGACATCTTAAAGCAAGCGGAATCGTTTCGCAACTCACGCCACCCGGAACACCACATCGAAATGGTGTGTCTGAACGTCGGAATCGAACTCTATTGGATATGGTGCGATCGATGATGTCTCTTACAGATTTGTCGTTATCATTTTGGGGTTATGCATTAGAAACCGCTGCATTCACTTTAAATAGGGCACCATCTAAATCCGTTGAGACGACACCGTATGAACTGTGGTTTGGTGCTAAACCTAAGTTGTCGTTTCTTAAAGTTTGGGGATGCGAAGCTTACGTCAAGAAATTGATGCCGGACAAGCTCGAACCCAAAGCGGAGAAATGCGTCTTCATAGGATACCTTAAGAAAACTATTGGGTATACCTTCTATCACAGATCCGAAGGCAAAGTGTTTGTCGCAAAGAACGGATCCTTTCTTGAGAAGGAGGTTCTCTCGAAAGAAGTGAGTGGGAGGAAAGTAGAGCTAGACGAGGTTATTGAACCTTATCTTGAGTAGGAGAGTAGCGCAGCACCTGAAATTGTTCCAGTGTCGTCTGCGCCAACAATAGAGGAAGCTAATGACAAGGATCATGAAGCTTCGGACGATGCTACTACTGAACGTCGCAGGTCGACAAGGTCACGTGCCCCTCCTGAGTGGTACGGTAACCCTGTCTTGACTGTCTTGTGAGTAGACAACAGTGAACCTGCGAACTATGAGGAAGCAACGATGAGCCCAGACTCTGTGAAATGGCTAGAGGCCATGAAATCCAAATTGGGATCCATGAGCGAAAACTGTGGCATCCCGCAAAACCACTACTAGAAAATCGCGTTGAATTTGTGCATTGCATCGTCATCATCATATGTTGTTTGTCTAAAACTATTTTCGCAAAGCCCGTTTTGTTTACTAAAACGCCCCACCTTAATTATCGCGCAAACCCGGGTCACCGGAGTATTTTTGTTTGGTCGTTGTCAGTTTGCAAAAAGCTGGTTGAAATAAATAAATTAATTAATTGTTTTAGCGGGGGCAGTCGAACGGGCCGTATCGACCCGAACGACCATCCCCATTTTTCAAATCGGTCCGCCTCTAATCCTAAGGCTACCAACTAGCCTACCCACACCCAGCCTCCACCTCACCCCCACCTATCCCAGGATGCCACATCACCTTGTCCATCCCCCCTCCAACCAAAATCTGCCACCTCACCTGGCCACACAACCCCCTCTCTCTCCCAGGCACACACTCACACGCCACCCCAGCCGACAAACCCCACCTGGCGCGACCCCGCCCTCCCCTGGACCGCTTCCCCTGACCCCCGGGTCCCACAACCCCTTCTCCCCACGCTCCCTCCCCACCAACCTATCTTCCTCACGCGGCCTTGGCGCCTCCCCACGTTCCTCGCCGCCGCCTCCTCGTCCCTCCCGGGCCGTGCGTCTCCCGCCTCTCCCCTTCCTCTCCGTCCTCCTCCGGCGACCTCCGCGCGCCCCTCCTCCAAGATCCACCTCGCCTTCCGCCCCTTCTCCGCCATGCAGCCTGCCTTCGCCAGCCTCTGGCCTCAAGGCTTCTGAGCTCGCCGCCCGACAAGCTCACCGCCCCCACCTCCCTCCTTCGCCGCCGTCCTACCCGCATCCGCCCAGCCGGGACCCGACCTCGCTATCCTCCTGGCCCGCTCGCCGACCCCGCCGACCCCAGCCGCCCCCGTCCGCCTCATCTGCCGCCGCTTCACCTCCCCCGTCGAGCAGAGCCGCCGGCCCCGCAAGGCTCTGCCCCTGCCCCCGATCCCCTTTCACGTCGAGGCTCCCTGTTGGGTACTAGTCAACCAAGTGCTGTTGTCTTTGGTTGATTATGACCCCGATATAAAGGTTTAGTGCTGTATAGCTTATGTGCCCTCTGATGTTTGTGCGTTTGTTCAGCTTCGAGTTCTTGGTGTTCTTTTGAGAAGTCATAGTGGCAACCGGGAGGTTAGGGTATAGGGCCACACGAAGAACGACAACGCACCAGAAGGCGACGATGCTGAAACCGTAGGACCGCAGGCGAGAACCGCCGTTGTGCGAGATCTATCGCTTGGAAGCCGAAACAAGATCTCCGAGCCCGATGGACCACGTCGAGAACCCGCGTGCTCCGAAGACCGTACCGTACCCGGTGGCGCTAGACGAACCCTCTACAAGACCTTCGTCATCGTCCCGATGGCCGAGACCCCGGCGCGTCAAGCTCTCCTTCCCGGAACCAGGGACGCCAAGTACTTCCCCGGACGTCAAGTCTGACCGAACCGCGGACCCGACAAGGCTCTTCACGGATTTCGAGACCCCGACATCGAAACGACAAGATCGCCGTCATAACACCCGAAGACCACGCGTGCGTCAAGTGCTCCCTCGAGGACGCCAAGTACTTCATCCTGAACGCCTTGACCGTCGACATGACCCGAAGACCACGGAACGCCAAGACCTACCCCGTTATCCGAAAACGATCCCGTCGAGACCGATCCCGTCGAACCCCCGGACCAAGATCCGCCGAACCCTGGACCCTGAGACCGACCCCGAACCCCGGAACCCAAGATCTGCCGAACCCTAAATGTGTGACCCTTATCCGAACCCTTATTTTTTTCTATAAATGCTAAACATAAAACCTGTTGCATATTAACTTGTCATTCTTGCATGCATGCTTGTCATGTGGTTTGGGGGCCTTATGCCGATTCACCTAATAATTAAATATGGGGCCCATATGAGGGCAAATCTAGCCTTATATTGGCCTCATTTAAATTTGTGTAGCGAACCCGGTGCTATCTTTTGCCATGTTAACACAACATTTAAATTGCGGGGTATCTAAATAACATGCACCACCTATTTAATTGTCGGGACCCCGGTTCCGCTTAATATTGACCTAATTGCATCGCACCTTTGCCATGTCATCCATCATGCATGCATCATGCCGATCTTCTGCCGTTGTATTAAATAGTGCATCCGGTGTTCATTCTAGAGTTTTGCTTCTTCGCGGATAAGGCCGTTGAGTTGATGTGAGCTTCGCCCCGATCCTCGGATGAACCTTTCGACAATGTTTTCAGGCGAGCATCTCCCCCTTTCTACCTATCTTACTTTTATAGTATTTACTTCCCTCCTGTTGATCTATTGCTATCTGTGTTGCGATGCTTTAGTTTCCGTACCTGTGATACACCGTGCAGCCCTATATTGCCTTGGACACATCCTATTACCTGTTGTTTGGTAGATAGTTGGACTTGCGCGTCGTAGCCGCTTGCTCAAGTGCTGTTGCGTTTTCGTCCAGTGCCACAGTTGTTGATGTATTGCCGCATGTTGATGTTGGAGATGATCCTAGTTTTACTTATCGTTCACTTTAATTCCTGTTTAACAACTAAAATTGAAATAAGCAGAGGCATCGGTGGGTGATAGAAAATATTTGGTTTCCGAACGCCCACTTGTGTCCCGTAAGACCCCGATTACTTGATACCTATTCCTTGATTTATCGCGCTATCCACATCCGGGAGGTATATGGGGCCCCCCTGAGCCAGAGCTTGATTCAGTCTTATTTCTTGGGGCCACAAACTAGTTTGAGGTTTTATTTACGATCCTGTACTTCTGCCATGCTACTTATGTATTTACGATTGTCGGAGCACACTTTGTCTTGTTAGGATCGGGACACGATTCCGCGGTGTCGACACGCCCAGCTTTGGGTTCCCATCGTTCACAGGTCCACCCAAACCTTGAGTCCGTCTCGAGCTTGCTTACTGCTTGGTAGACTCAAGGGTGGCCCCTGAAATATTTCTGAATCCTGTGATTGTTCAGTCGTGAAAGCCTCGTTGGGTTTTGATTTGGTTTTTCCGAGGTTGATCGAGCGTGTGTTGCTATTGGTGCACCCCGGCCGGGTAAAACTTTCTGAAAGCCGTGTCCGCGGATATGGACGACTTGGAGCACAGTATCTCGATCATAGACAAGCATAACTAAAGTTTATTGCTATAAATTTGACTTTATAATGACTAGTAATCAGCTTCACTATAATGGAATGGCTAATAATACTGCCCACAATTGCTTGTTTGAATGGTCGCTTGCGACCATGGTACCTGACTAGTAAATCTTGCAACTACAACGGAATGGCTGAATAAAAGTACCAACAACTGCTGGGTTTAAGGGTTATCTCATGCTATTCATATCTGATTAGTAAGTGTTACAACTATAACGGAAGGGTTAATTAAAAGTGCCTACTGCTTACTTTATCAGGATGAATATCTAAACCTGACTAGTAATTGCTGCAACGATAACGGAATAAGTAAAACTGCCAACGGTGTGAGTTCCTCGGTTGACTTCCTCGTTTGGTCTCGAGGGGGAAACACCAGGATGGGTTTGTTTGTTGTTAGCGTCAGGTTGGATCCGGATAGGTCATTCTCACCCCTCTCTGACAACCGCCAGTTGTATCGAGTCTCTATAGGTTGTTTAGTGCATCTTTGCCGCTTGATCCACCATACCTATGTAGGCGAGGACCGCAATTCTAGCCTCGCTGTCTTGGCCTCGATCTTGACGCTCCTCTTTTCCTTTGCCCTTTGTCGGCACCCTTTTGTTTAAGCAGGTTTTGAGATCGGCGTCGTTAGCGGTGGTTACCCTTCCGGCTTGGCTGGCAGGTTATGGACGCCATTGGTTATTCTTCAGGGCTCTTAGGCCCATTTGCATCTTGTCCGTAGTCGGACGCTGTATCATTTTCAAGGTGATTTGGATCTTTGTATATTATATCTGTATTCTTGACTCTTTGAGTCACTGTTATATATATCTGTTCTGTGAGTCCCATCGAGGACTGTTGTGCAATGTTATTACTTCGTTTTCCACCCGCACGAAAGTGCCTGGTGGGCACCTTTGAATCGTTTCTATGCGGGTTTGGCGAATTTTGCTCAAACTTGCATAGGTCCGATCCTGAGGGTGTTACAAAACCAAGTATGGACTTTGGTGGACCCTCCTAGAAACCGAAAGGCCGTTGAGTGCAAATGGATTTTCAAGAAGAAAACGGACGCGGATGGTAATGTTACTGTCTATAAAGCACGGCTTGTCGCGAAAGGTTTTCGACAAGTTCAAGGTGTTGACTACGATGAGACTTTATCTCCCGTAGCGATGTTTAAGTCCATTCGGATTTTATTAGCAATTGCTGCGTTTCATGATTATGAAATATGGCAGATGGATGTCAAGACTGCGTTCCTCAATGGCAACATTGATGAAGAGTTGTATATGATACAACCCGAAGGTTTTGTCGATCCTAAGGATGCTGATAAGGTGTGCAAACTTCAACGTTTCATTTATGGACTGAAGCAAGCATCTCGGAGTTGGAACCTTCGTTTTGATCAAGTGATCAAGAGCTTTGGATTTGTTCCAAATTGCTACGAAGCTTGTATCTACAAGAAAGTGAGTGGGAGCTCAGTGACATTTTTGGTACTATATGTGGATGACATATTGATTATCGGAAATGACATTGACATGCTTAACGATGTGAAGAGTTATTTGAACAAATGTTTTTTAATGAAAGACCTAGGGGAAGCTGCTTATATATTGGGCATCAAAATCTATAGAGATAGACAAAGACGCCTGATAGCTTTAAGCCAAAGTACATACCTAGACAAAGTTCTGAAAAGGTTCAGAATGGATAAGGCAAAGAAAGGTTTAGTGCCTATGTTGTCAGGTAAGATATTGAGCAGGGCTCAGTGTCCAGCTACGGTAAATGATAGAGAAGCTATGAGCAAAGTGCCTTATGCCTCGTCCATAGGATCTATCATGTATGACATGCTATGTACTAGACCGGATGTGTCCAATGCTCTTAGTTTGACGAGTAGATACCAAAGTGATCCAGGAGTGGAACACTGGACAGCCGTGAATAACATCCTAAAGTATTTAAATAGAACTAAAGAAATGTTCTTAGTCTATGGAGGTGATGAACAGCTCGTCGTAAAAGGTTACGTCGATGCTAGTTTCGACATCGACAATGATGATTCTAAATCTTAGACAGAATACGTTTATATTTTGAATGGAGGAGGTGTGAGCTGGAGAAGCTGCAAGCAAAGCGTGATCACGGGATCTACAGTAGAAGCAGAATACATGGCTACTGCAGAAGCGTCAAGTGAAGGAGTTTGGATCAGGAACTTCATCACTGAGCTTGGTGTGGTTCCAAGTGCCTTGGACCCACTGGAGATATTGTGTGACAACACTGGCGCCATAGCACTGGCTAAGGAACCAAGAAATCATCCAAACACCAAGCATATCAACCGCAAGTTTCATATAATTCGAGATTATATAACAGATGGAGATCTGAAGATTAGCAAAGTACATACGGATCTGAATCGCAGATCCGTTGACTAAACCTTTTCCACGAGCAAAACATGATCAACACCTTAGTGCCATGGGTGTTAGATTGTTGCCAGATGTAAACTAGATTATTGACTCTAGTGCAAGTGGGAGACTGTTGGAATTATGCCCTAGAGGCAATAATAAAGATGTTATTATTATAATTCTTGTTCATGATAAAGTTTATATTCCATGCTAGAATTGTATTAAGCGGAAACTTTGATACTTGTGTGGTTTGTGAACAACGATGTGTCCCTAGTACGCCTCTATGGACTAGCTCATTGATTAATGATGGTTAAGGTTTCCTAACCATAGACATGAGTTGTAGATTAATAATGAGATCATATCATTGGGAGAATGATATGATGGACAGACCCAAATCAAGCAGAGCAATTAGATCGTGTTATTGTGTTCATCTTTGCGAAGCTTTTTCTTATGTCAAATATTGTATTCCTTAGACCATGAGATAATGCAACTCCCTGGTATCGGAAGAAAGCTTTGAGGTCATCAAATGTCATCCTATGAGAGGGTGATCATAAAGGTGTCTCTCAGGTGATCAGAAAGTATCTGTTGGGTTGTATGTATCGAGATGGGATTTGTCCCTTCCAAGTCGGAGAGATATACTTCGGGCCCACTGGGTAATCGATATCAACACCGCTTGCAAGCACGTGGTTAAGGAGTTAATCACAAAGTGATATCGGATTACGGAATGAGTAAAGTACTTGTTGTGAACGAGATTGAACTAGGTATGCCGATACCGACGATCGAATCTCGGGCAAGTAAAATATCGCGTGACGAAGGGAATATATATATGGGATTAATTGAATCCTGGCATCGTGGTTCATCCAATATGATCATCGATGAGTATGTGGGAGTCAATATGGGTTTCACCACCGTTGATTATTGATAGAAGATCATGTCTGCATATTCTCGAACCCGTAGGGTCACACACTTAACGTGCCTCGACGCTAGGATAGAATGGATAATTGGTTTATGAGTTTTTGTTCGGAGTCTCGGATGAGATCCAGGACGTCACGAGAGGTTCCGGAATGGTCCGGAGAATAAGATTCATATAAGGGAAAGCAGTTTTTGGATTTCGGAATTGTTTCGGATTGTTCGGTATTGTACCGGAAGCTTCTAGAACCTTCCGGAGTGGGACCAACGTGGCCCCACTTGTCGGGAGGGGGCGTGGGCCTACGAGGGAGTGCCCTGGCCGCATTGGGCCAGGGGCACAAGGCCCCATAGTCCCAGACGGCCAAAACCCTAGGGAAACCCTAGGGAAACCTTCTAGAAGGAGGGGGAAAACTTGCCCCCCACTCCAACCCTTGGGGCCGCCGCCCTAGGGCTTGGAGGAGGGGCCAAGGGGGCCGGCCAGCCCCCTATATATAGAGGGCAGGGGCGCAGCCCTCCTCCCCCACTCCTTCAACCCTAGCCGCCATACTGCTGCCCTCCAGATCTCTCTCTCCTGACTACGTGTAGGCGAAGCCCTGCCGCAGAAACTCTCCACCTTTGCACCACGTCGTCGTGTTGTAGATCCAATCTATCTCTCCACCCCACTTTCTGGACCGAGGAAGGAGGAGACGTCGAGGTGCCATACGTGTGCGTCTCTCGGAGGCATCGCCACTTGCGGTGTTGGATCGGATCAGATCTCGAGGAGGAGAAGCTAGTACGACTGCATCAACCACGTTCCGTTGAACGTTCCGCTGTGCGAATCTTCAAGGGTATGAAGATCTGATCTACCCCCCCTCGTTGTTTGCATCTCCTAGATTAGATCTTGGCTTTCCCATTCACATCCGTAGAATTTTTTTGATTTACTATGTTGCGAAACCCTTCAAATATTTGCAGCGATTTAATGAACATAATATACGTCATCTCATAGAAAATTTTCTACTCCACATGCAAGATTGTCTAGAGAAACAGCAAGGATTCTACTCAAATCCATCAAGAACCATCAAATCTTTGAGAGAGAAACTAGAGCAGCTATAGAGAAGAACTAGAGTAGCTAGATCATAGTACACAGAGGAACAAGGCCAAGGCTAGGGCTCTAGAGAGTGGGCATACTTGTCCATGTCGCCAACTTTTCAGGTATACCAGCTATAGGAAAGCTTTGGGGTCGATTTGCACTGTGCAGTGAGGTGGGCGTGTGCGATGGTAGAAAGCTATATATAGCTGGGAAAGATAGGGGAGCATAGGACATCTGTCCAGGTTAGGGTCTGCGGTGGATCAGACCAAAAATCTAGTTACCTTCTGTGAGGTTACCGCTAGATATTTTTAGGTAGCTTCTAGTCTCCAGATATTTTTTAGCTTACTTGGCTATTACTCTTTATTTATTTTTCGAGCAGATAATTATGCTTAGATTAATAGAGCAAGCTAGAATAAATAAAACAAAATTTTATTTTGTTCTTGAAGATATTATTTTTATTGGTATATTATTCCTGGATATTACATTCTACCCTCCTTATAAAAATTTCGTCCTCGAAATTTTACATACCTTTATTTTTCGAAGAGGCAAGGGTAATTTTCCTTTAAGTCGTCCTCCCTTTCCCAAGTGGCTTCGTCTTCACTGTGATTCCTCCATTGAACCTTGACAAACCGAATATTTTGCGTCTAGTCTCACGGTCTTTAAAATCCAGTATATGAATAGGGTATTCTTTATAGGATAAATCTTCTTGTAGCTTAGGTAATTCAATCTCCACAGGTTGATGTGGGGGTTTCAAACATTTACGGAGTAAGGACACGTGAAATACATTGTGTACACTTGCTATAGAATCTGGCAGCTCTAGCTGATATGCGACTTCCCCAACTTGTTTGGTAATTGAGAAAGGACCAATATATCTTGGGCTTAATTTATTTCCATGTCCAGAGCGTTTAATCCCTTTCATAGGGGATACTTTTAAATACACTAGTTCTCCCTCCTTAAACCGAAGGTTCCTTCTTCTGCCGTCAACATAACTTTTCAGCCTGCTTTGTACGGTACGTAGTCTCTCGCGTATAAGTTTCACTTTCTCTTCGGTTTCCTGGATTATGTCGGGTCCTAGAATTTTTCTTTCTCCAACATCATCCCAACAAATCGGTGCTCGACATTCCATATAAAGCCTCATAGGGTGCGATTTTAATACTTGATTGATAGCTGTTATTTTATGCAAATTCAGCTAACGACATATATTTATCCCATGCTCCCTTAAATTCTAGAACACACGCCCTAAGCATGTCTTTTAGAATTTGATTAACCCGTTCTGTTTGGCTATCACTTTGCGGATGATATGCCGTACTAAAATCAAGTTTGGTTCCCAACGCTTTGTGCAGACTTCTCCAAAATTTTGAGACAAAGCAAAAATCTCTATCTGATGCACTGTGCAAAGGGACGTCGTGAAGAGATACTATTTCCTTGATATATAACTTGGCTAACTTCTCTAGGGAAAAAGTAATCTTCATGGGTATAAAATGTGCAGACTTTGTTAATCGATCCACTATCACCCATATACTATCATTCCCAGATGGTGTCTTTGGTAGCCCAACAATAAAGTCCATACTAATTTCTTCCCATTTCCAAACAGGTATAAACAAAGGTTGTAAGAGTCCAATTGGTCGTTGGTGTTCTGCTTTTATGTGTCGACATGTGTCACACTCCATAACAAACTTGGCTATTTCTCTTTTCATATTATTCCACCAAAATGTTGTTTTAATGTCCTGATACATTTTAGTCCTATCTGGGTTCATGGTGTATAGAGAGGAGCAGCATCATTAGGTACACAGATTTGGTCTCTAAAGTGTATAGCCCCACTTGAATCAAAATAAAATTCAGATGGTCTGCCATTATCGATATTTTTCTTTAGCCGTACTAGGTCCTGGTCATCCATTTGTTTTTCCACAATCCGCTTCTCCAAGTTTGATGTGACTTGAAGTGTAGATAGTACGCTTCCACGTACATGTACTTTTAGTCTTATTCCTAACCTTTCTAGCTCTCGCGGCAGATGTGGTTCTTGAGTAGCTAGGATACACATGCTGCAATAGGCTTTTCGATTCAAAGCATCTGCCACAATATTTGCCTTTCCTGGATGGTAACTAATATTATGATAATAATCCTTCAATAATTCTAACCACCTTCTTTGCTTCATATTCAATTCTTTTTGGGTAAAAATATATTTTAAACTCTTATGGTCAGTAAATATTTCACAATGCTCTCCATAAAGGTAATGCCTCCGTATTTTTAGTGCAAAAATTACTGCAGCTAGCTCCATGTCGTGAGTTGGATAATTTTGTTCATATGGTTTCAGTTGGCGAGAAGCATAGGCAATAACTTTACCTCTTTGCATAAGTACGCATCCAAGGCCCAATTTTGAAGCGTCACAATAAATGGTGAAATCTTCACCACCAATAGGCAAAGCAAGGACTGGTGCTGAAATTAGGCGATTCTTTAATTCTTGAAAACTTTCCTCGCACTTAGTTGTCCACTCAAATTTAACTCCTTTCTTTGTTAGATGTGTTAAAGGGGTAGCAATCTTAGCAAAGTTCATTATAAAACGACGGTAGTATCCGGCCATCCCAAGGAAGCTTCGGATATCCGTGACAGTGGACGGTCTTTGCCATTCCGACACGGCTTGCACCTTGGCGGGATCAACGGATATACCTTCGCCTGAAATTATATGGCCAAGAAAGGGTACTTGATCCATACAAAATTCACATTTCTTTATCTTTGCATATAGTTGGTGCTCTCGTAGTGTTTGCAGTACAATCCTTAGATGCTTAGAATGCTCTTCTTCCGTCTTTGAATATATAAGGATGTCATCAATAAAGACGACTACAAATTGATCCAAGTAAGGCTTGAATATCCGGTTCATTAAATCCATAAAAGGCGCTGGGGCATTAGTCAAACCAAATGGCATAACCAAATACTCGCAATGCCCATAGCGAGTGCGGAAGGCGGTCTTAGGAACATCACTTGGATTTATTTTTAGCTGATGATAACCGGATTGCAAATCAATCTTTGATAAAACCTTGGATCCTTGTAGTTGGTCAAATAAATCATCTATCCGAGGAAGAGGATATTTGTTTCTAATGGTGACTTTATTTAGCTCACGGTAGTCTACACACAATCTTAAACTTCTGTCCTTCTTTTTCACAAATAATACTGGAGCTCCCCAAGGAGAAACACTCGGACGTATAAATCCCTTTTCCTCTAATTCTTTCAGTTGTGTCTTTACCTCTTTTAGCTCCATGGGTGCCATCCTATAAGGTGCCTTATGGATCGGCTTTGTTCCAGGAATTAGTACGATCACAAACTCAATTTCCCGGTCCGGTGGTAATCCAGGAAGATCTCTCGGGAAAACATCAGGAAATTCATTTACTACTGGAATTTTATTTATATCTATTTCCTTACTATCCATCATTGCCACAAATGATCTGAATAAGTTTATTCTATTATTATTATGGTATATAACTTCAGTTTGACCGAGAGGCCTAAGTGTAACCGTCTTTTCATGGCAATCAATAGTTGCTTTGTTCCGTTGTAACCAGTCCATCCCAAGTATTACGTCAAAATATTGCATTTCTAGTACGATAAGGTCAACAGTGAATTTCCATCCCCCAATCTCAATAGGACATGCTTTGCAAATTAATTTTGCACTTCTGCTTTCTAATGGTGTCTCAACGTAAATGATTTCTTCTAATGGGTTGCTAGTAATCTTATGCTTGTTCATGTATTTTGCAGAGATGAACGAGTGTGTGGCACCGGAATCAAACAAAATAAAGCCTGGAGCAGACCAGATTGGAAAGTTTCCTGTCACCACGTTGTTAGATTCTTCTGCACTCCTCTGGGTTAAGTTAAACAATCTAGCCCGGTTTCCTCCACGAGGTTTCTCTCTGTTGGTTGGATGGGCTCCTGATGGTTGATTTGAAGTGGTGGTCCTTGCATATTGATTTGACCCATGATGGGTTGTTGATGGAGGTGCAGGAAGGTACATTTGCTAAGGTGGCTGGGGTAGAGCCATAGTCTTTTGCTGAGGAGGAGCCATGATGTTATAATTCTGTTTATTTGGACACTCATGTCTAGTATGCCCCGGTTTCCTGCAGGTATAACACTTGCCCCATCGATCCGGAAAAATATTAGGAGAATGATTTCCCTTACATATTGGACATTTCCTTGTCGTGCTTCCCCATGAATTACCTGCAGCTCGTTCAGTACGACCACTCGATCTAAACCTCCCATTATTTTGATGGTTATTATTATCAAACTTAGGCTTCTTTGATGGATGATTCACCTCGGTTCTTTCTTCTTGATATCTTTTTTCCAAGAGTTGTGCTTTTCTCACCATATCTCTAAATGTATTTAGCTCAAAGGCTTCAACACGTCGCTTAAGTGGTTGTCGTAAACCATTCTCAAAACGCCACGCCTTGGAGCCATCAGTCTGGAAAAACTGAAGAGCAAATCTTGCAAGTCTAGAGAATTCAATTTCATATTCTGTCACAGATTTATTTCCCTGTTTTAGCTCAAGAAATTCTCTTTCCTTCATGCGCTTAACACTTTTAGGAAAATATTTCTTGTAAAATGCTTCTTTGAATACTTCCCATGAAATTTCAGTACCATCGAAATATGACTTTTTATGTGCATCCCACCACTCAAAAGCACTTGACTGTAGCATATAGATTGCACACGATCTTCTCCTTGTTGGTGCATTCCATAGCGTCAAATGATTTTTCCATGGCGGTAATCTAGTCCTCCGCTTCAAGTGGATTTGATGTTCCAGTGAATGATGGTGGCTTAAGCTTCTGAAATTATCCAAGTCCATTACGTCGATTGTCGTTCTTCATAACACGCTCGTTGATATTCATTTGACGTTCTTGAGTTTCCTGCTGCTTGTCTAGTATGTTGGTAAGCAGATTGGCGGGCGTGTTTTGGTCTCCCAGTTCGTGTACTATCAGCCAAGCATTATTGTTATGGGAGTTGTTCGCCCCATTGCTAGTACCGTTGCTACGATAATCAGCCATCTATGACAATAACTCAGATAAATTAGCTAAGCTTGTATGGCAGGATATAGTCACATCAAGGTACATATAATAATTTCATGGAAAGATGTATGCAGTGTGTATGTGTGTTGTGATGAGGTAGGCAACCAGCGCAAGTCAATGGATATAGTTAGTCTAGCGGTGAAAAGACATTTTGCATGTCAGTGCATGCATTCCTAGACCACATGCATCGACCCATGTTGCACCCAAGCTAGCTAGTAATTTCTCTAACTAGTACAAGTCATGCATTGAGTACTACTAGATGAAAAATGAAGTGCCAAATTCTTGTTTTTCTTTGTACTA
Organism: Avena longiglumis; assembly: GCA_030063025.1. Taxonomy (NCBI): domain Eukaryota; kingdom Viridiplantae; phylum Streptophyta; class Magnoliopsida; order Poales; family Poaceae; genus Avena; species Avena longiglumis. The sequence continues at coordinate 425,148,588 of CP125979.1, read as the reverse complement.
GTCACGTTCCAGGTTTTAGAGGCTCTCTCTTTGTCAGCAAACAAAATTTTTAACATATTCACAAGTCATACACAACTACATTTATGTTATCACGTGATTTTATATATATATATTTATTTATTTCGAAACACATTCAAAGTGAAGAAAAATATTCGAAGGAGATTCCAGTTCTCTAACAAGGAAAAGCCCCAAATTTATCTTGATCAGGGTGAAATCAAACAGGCAAACACAACATAGATAGTAATAGTTTTATAACATTTAAAGCACCTAGCTTAGGTTCTTACATCACACGCAAAGCAAACATAAGTAACTTGGGTTCTTATACAACATGCAAGAACAGTTCTACTATAGGTCATAACCATTCTCTAGCCCCAAGAAAGATGACTGGTGCCATCCCCACCATACTTCCATACTTTCCTTGCATTATAGACTGCTCCACCCAAACTCTACGACTTAGCAAGACATTATTCTTTAGGATACTTGATTATAGATAACTAAAGGTACTCCTAGGGTGCTGATTGTTGCATGCTGACACACCCCTTACTCAGGATCTGCCAGCGGAGCTCCCGTCTCCACCGCTGTTCTGCAGGACAGTGATAGTGTCCTTCAGGCAACGAATGCGGCGGTAGAACCTGTGAACAAGACGCTCCAGGAAGGATACTTCCTTTTCACTGGAACGGAGAGCATCCATCAGTTCAACACAAAGGTGCTTAGTCTCCACCGGCTTCTTGCCCATATCATCCATCTCAAGGCACTCGTACTGAAAGGGTAATTGCCCCTATGTGTGGTTTTGGTGATTAATGACAATCCCTATGGACTAATGTTTTCATTGAATTTTATATGAAGGAATATTCCACAGGTCATGCTTATATTCCATGTGTTGGATTCAAGTATGGATGCCATGAAGATAAATATATACCTTGAGTATTGGCATCAAAATCATCGAGTTGAAGAGAATAATATGATATGATCAAGATCTTGAGAGTGTGATCTCAATAGAAGAATTCAAGATATGGCTCTAAGTCAGTGTAATGATAGCCTCATTAGTTGAGCTATGGTTGACTAAGATTTAGAGCATGTAATCAAATGAAGAGTTCCTTATGTACCTCAAGATATTAAGATGGAGCACGAGAAGATACTTGGTTGACCAATACAAAGAGTGAAGAGTGATTTCAAGTTGATCAACACATGAAGCATAAAGAATGTACCACATGGTCTTGTGGTATGGCAAGCCTTGTCAATTATGCATCATGAACTAACCCATCATATATGTGCCTTTGCGTTTTCTATATGGTACAGGTATCTTTCCATGGGCATGCTTCAAAAAATGAAGATATTATATATCCCATGAGAGGATGACATCAAGTGGTGATCGTCATCAAGGTTGAGAAGGGCAAGTTCAAGATAAGCATCTCGAGATGATAATTTGCTTGAAGCTTGCCGTCCATATTGGTGATAATGGACATGTCAAGACATGTATTAATGAAGCTATCCCATAGTGGTGTATGTGGGAGCAAATTAGGAGTCTTCACGAAGCAACAATGATCAAGTGTTGCATTCCGGCTTGGGTGGAGCTTGAAGCGTTGTCATCAAGATCAAGAGGGATGCGCAAGGCAAAGGTATGGACTTGCTAGGTTTTCCTTTTACCGGTCTCGATGTGGTTGTTGGAAGACCGGGATATAGGATAGATAGCCGCACTATCAAGAGGGGCTTTCAGTTGTGTAACTTGATCACATCGTCATAGGGAGATCAATCCTTTTCTACTTTTCATCTTCCTATTTTGTTTCTTCTTGGTGTTTCTCCATGTGAGGTTCTTTATATTGTTGCTAGCTCTTCAACAAGCCCAAGTTCATCGAAAATGGAATTCGTATGCATCTTCTATGGCGTTTTCGAGTTTGAAGGTTTTATCGGTTCTTATTTTGGGAGGCTTATTACCTTTCTTCATTTGGTTCTATCCTCCTTTGTTGGTCTATGATGTTTCTCTACACAATCTTGTAAAGCTTGTTGTCCTCGTCAAAACAAGCCCAAGATCATCAAAATCGGAGTCTGTATGCAAAAGTTATTGCGTTTTTCGTGAAGCATGTTTCATCCCGGTTGTGGATTCGGTTCAACCGGCTCCCAGACCGGGTGGTCTGGTGCCAGGACCGGAAAATCGGATCTTAAACTGGGATTTTCGGTTTTGTTACTCCGATCTAACCGAGGTTGGGGTCATTAACCAAACCTGGTTGGAGTCCGGTTTTCCGGCTGAGAACCGGACCTTTCGGTTCTGGAGCCGGTCCAACCGAACTTTCAACCGGATTCGCACAGTTTTCTCCTAACGGCCATATTTGCTTTCCCCTATAAAAGGGGTTCCTTCCCCAACGTTTCCAAGTGTTTGTGACCACGAAATTGACCTCCATTGTTGAACCTCTTGAGCTTGCTTCCTCCCCCTTCCATCCTATGATTCTTGCATCTTTTTGAGTGCTTTGGAAGAGGAGATCCAGATCTACAATCCCCACCAACCAATTCCTCCTCTAAGTGAGGGGAACCCATTGGATCTAGATCTTGGAGTCATTTGTTGACTTCCACCATTGTTCTTCCTCTCTAATTCCTCCCTAGCACTTGTTGCTTTGGTGGGATTTTAGAGCGAAGGATTTGAGCACCCTTGGTGGTCTTGCTTTGCATTCTTGCATAAGTGTTGAGCTCTCCATTGCGATTTGTTCGAGTGAGAGACCGTGAGCTTGTTACTCTTGTAGGGTGACCTCCTAGCTGTCTAGGCGGTTGGTGCCGTGGTGTCCTCTTCGTAGAAGATTGTGAAGAGACCCGGGATTATCCTTCGTGGAGCTTGTGAAGTGGTTGTGGAGCTTGCCATCTCCGGAGTGGAGGAAAAGCTATCCATAAGGAAAGGGACTATTCCTTCGTGGGATAGACTCGGAGAAGAAGGTGAGCCTTTGTGGCGCGTGAGGTATCCTTCGTGGAACATCACACCTCTCCAACGTGACGTAGCCCCCTTCCCAAAGGTGGTGAACACGGGAATACATCTTCGTCTTCGCGTGCCTCGGTTATCTCTATATCCGAGCTTACTTTCCTTGTGATAGCCATCGAGCTTGAAGTACTTATATCTTGCTTATCACTTGTGGTATATTTATCTTGTGCTATCTTGCTTAGCTTAACTTGTTGTTGGTGCACTTAGTTGAACCTAGTGTATTTAGGTTTTGTGCTTGTAAAATAAAGGTTAGTTTAATTCCGCATTCTATCAAGCCAAAATCATAATAGTTTTGAAATTGCCTATTCACCCCCCCTCTAGGCGACATCTCTATCCTTTCAATTGGTATCAGAGCAAGGTCTCTCCTTGTTTAGGCTTCACCGCCTAGAGTGTAAAGATGTCGGCTAGTAGTATAGTGCATAATGACACAATTATCTTTGATGGCACAAATTATGCTTTGTGGAGAAATTTCTTGCTTTGTAATCTTCGGACCTTGTGTCCAAATATTGAGCGATTTCTAGATGTAGGTTTTTCTCCTCCTATGGATCCTCAAAATCTATCTTTAGAGGATGAGAAAAATTTACATCTCTAAGCTCAAGTATCTAATGAGATTATTTTCTCCTTGAGCCCCACAGTTAATTTGTTCTTGACGATTGTAAAGCGCAAGTCATCTCATGAGATGTGGACCAAGCTTAAAGAAATATTTGGTGGGTCCATTTCTCATAGGGTTAGTGGTATCTCCAAGGAGCTCTCTTCTCCCTCACATCATGAAGAGCTCCAAGTTGCTTCCACCTTCGGCCGCAATGAGATTTCAATTCTTTCCACTTCACTTACATGTGACAATTCACAACGTAATGGCATGGTGAGTGGAAAAATCATATGTGATGATGGTAGTGTTTCTCTTTACACCAATGATTCTTGTTCTATAAATGATAATGGTGTAGTGAGTTTGGACTTAAGCACTTCTTGCAACAATGATGCTATATCCCCTTGTGTTGCTAGTCCTTGTATATCATCTAGAAATTATTTGAGTACTAGTGTAGATGATATGCTTGATCTGCCTTGTTCCCATGAACAAAATGCTTCTATTTCCTCTAGTTGTTTATCTAACAATGTAGAGGAAATCAAACATTCTATGGAGCAAGACATGATCATGAATGAAGATTCAAGAATATACTCATCTTTATCCTCCCGTGCTCACATGTGCCTTATGGCAAGAGGATCAAAGGTAACTCCTACTTTGGATCCCAATATATCTTGTAAATATAATAGCAATGATAATGATGATAGTGATGATGACATTGATGAGGATACTAGTTCTCTCTTGCTTGAGTTGACTTTTTTGTGTACCTCTCTTCGTGGTAATAATAAGGCCGTTACTTGTCTGAAACACATTATGGACACCATAATTAAATAAACGGGAACCATAGAGGAGTTGTATTTCCTACTTGATGATGGGAGTCGGAGATTCAATCTCCTTAAGCAAGAGCTTGCCGAGGAGAAGCACACTAACTGTCTCCTCACACAAAAACTTGAATCTTATGAGATTGAAAAGGAAAATTCCATTAATGATGCTTGTGATACTAACTCTACTTCTTGTGAATCATCTACCCTAAAGGAGAACGTTGAGCTAAGGGATCAACTTGATTTGCTAACTAGCAAGTATAGGAAATTGGAAGAAATTCATGAAAAGCTCTCGGGCTCTCATAATGATCTTTTAATCTCCCATGATGGGCTAAAGTTAGCTTGTGAGGCAAGTATTACTAAGATAACATCTTATGAGCCTCTTTTGGACATTAGCACAACTTCTACTCAAAATGTTATTTTGCCATGTGCTAGTCCTAGTAATCCATCTAGCCATACTCTTGATAAACCTTGTGTTGGATTAATTGCTTTGCCCTGTTGCTCTAACAATGAAGCTTCTAATTCCTCTAGTACTTGTATTTCTACTAACCATATAGAGGAAATAAAAGAGCTCAAGGACCAAGTCACTTCCTTAAGGAATGACTTGGAAAAGAGTCATGAAGGGAAATCCACACTCGATAATATCTTGAGTGTGCAGAAATCCCCTAATGATAAAAGTGGACTTGGATTCAACTCCAATAAAAAGAACAAGTCCAAGAGCAACAAGAAGAAGGGCCAAGACCAAGTCAAGAATTTGGCCAAGATTATTTGCTTCAAGTACAAGGTTAAAGGACATCATGTAAGATATTGTCCATTGAAGAAAAAGCACTTGAGTGAGAAGCAACAAGGGAAGCAACCACAAGTTCAAGGTCAAGCCCAAGTTGAAGTTAGGCCACTTCCAAAGAAGAATCAAGATAATGCTCCCCAAGCCAAGAAATCAATGAAGAAGAGAAAGGGAGCACTTGTTGCTACATATGTCGTGTGAAGGGGCACTTTGCTTCTTCATGTTCAAACGGTACCTTATCTAACCCTATCATGATTGATGATGATTATTCTCTTAGGAAGTATAATGATGGTAATGTGTTTGCCAAGTTTGTTGGAACTCAAAGTGGTGTCAAGAAAAGAACCATTTGGGTTGCCAAGCCTATTGTGACTAACCTCTTAGGACCCAACTTGGTTGGGGACCAACTATCTCAAACTTGATCAATAGGTGTTTATGGAGGGCATTGGAGACTTGGCTAACTCATGAAGAATTAAGGGATCTTCGTATGTTATATTTGATCAAGCCAAGTCCTAAGGATTATTATTTCCCTATCTTATCCAATGTGCCTCTTCGCGGTAACTTGTACTTAACTCATTTATATTGTAAGTTACTTGCCCCTTTACATGGTTTGGTTTTGTACCAAGTATGTGTTTGTATTTGGTGTGCCTCATGCTTGATTATTTTGTGTATTAAAGTATGTCTAGGTGTTTGGCACATCATTTACTCGTGTGTTTTATTTTGAGCCTCTAATGCATATTGATGATATCTTATTTGACTCTTTTAGAGTGGTTAATGGAACATCCCATTTTGGGGGAGTGACATGCCTCGCGCATCTCTCAAACCTTAAAATATGCGTACATGAGTACTACCACTTAGTATTGATATTGCAAGCTTATCTAGTCACTATGTGTTGTATCATACTCATGAGAAATTCAAATTCTAAATGTCCATTAATTACCTCTAGTTGAGGTTGTTTTACCTCTTATTAATAAAAAATGAATATCACATTATGGGGGAGTAATATGCTTCTTTTGCATATCACAATCCTAGGAAATGTGAATATATGAGGTAGTGCCACTTAGAGTTGATATTGTTGATTATCTTGTTTCTAGGTGCATGTTGGCCCAAACAAGGTCCTATTTTTGTTAGAAGCTTTTATTGCTCGTCTTTTTATCCTTGTTTGAGTAAGAAATTCTTGGTGCGGTCTTTCTCAAATACATATCTCTATATCCTATTTTGGATACCATTTGCTTCAAGTTATTCTAATCATTGCTTTGCATGATTGTGTGACTAGTTGAAGCTGTCAAGAATATCTATCTTTGCATAGTGCTTAATCTTTTTATTTCTATCCTATGCTTTTTATTGTGAAGATTTATCTTTAATATCCATGCAATATACCACCGGAAATCTATTCCAATACAATCATTGTCTTCGACAATTGATATACTTGTGTGTGGTAGCATTTGTGGATCATCTTCACTTTGGAGTTAACCTCTTATTGCCTTATTTTCTTTCCAAAACTTTGGTGTGGCTCCCATTGTCTTCCTTGGATTTTGAACATCTCTTTGATGATGTTTTTTATTATTATCAAATGTGTTTTAGTGGAAGGCAAACCTTTTCTTCTCGAAACCTTGTGCCATTGTGAAAAGTGTTAAGGGTTTGGTTTATTTGTTGAAACCTTGCTCTTTTGGGAGTTTGCTATCTCATTCTTTATTCTCTATTTTATTTTATTTAATGAGATAAATCTTTGAGCATTTTTGTTTTTATTTCATCTTTCATGCTTAATAGTTTTTGATCGGTTCATTTATTGAACTTTGTTGAACAAATCTCGTGTTGATTTGATTCTTTGATATAGTTTGGACAACAAATGTGTTTTGCCACACCTTGTATGCCTTCTTGAATATTTTTGGTGATTTGTCCAAAGTATATCTTCGTTGGATCTTGAAAGTCTCACGCATCCATGTTTACTAAATTGTATATCGTGTATCATGTTTTGCTTTCTTTGATCCAATATATAGGGTATACTCCATCAAATCCTTAAATGGCTAAGATGTGCATGAAATTCAAATTTCATCTCTAAATATGCACATATTTTTATGGAGTGTATCCTATGTGTTGTGGTTATTCTAACCACTTTGGACCCAATAAGTTTGGGGACCAAGATGTACTTGAATGTTGTTTTAGGTACATTTAATATGCAATGGATGCTTATCTTGTCTATAAGTAAAGTGTTGTCACCACATGATAATTGGAGCCAAGCTAGGATGATCAAAAAATTCTTATCTACTACATCATACCATTGCTATCTCGGTAACAAGTATCTTATTCATGCATACTATTCTTTCATCCAATCTCTTGTAGGTTGCATCTTGGCATGAATTTATCCGTTTGTAAATGTTGCGGTTCTTGCAATTATATTTGAAAGACTTCTTTATCCTTATTGCTTATGTGAGTACATTTGAGACGATGCATATAATGGGGAGTATATAAAATCATGTTCATGATTCACCAATTCCAAATATGCCTTCTAGCAATTTATTGCATATCAACTCCTCAAGGTACTCTCATGTGCAATATTGTTGAAATTGCATTGAATCATTCCTTTTGATACTTGTTGCCTTTCTCAAAGTATCCCAACTAGCATTAGTTACCTTAGTGTTAGTTGTGATGGTTTTGAGATTTTTTTTGTTTTTCCTTGGTGAAGTTCATTGATATACCATAAGATAAAATAGAGCCATGGGCTATCTATGCACTTAAGCAAAATATCATTTTTGGTATATCTTATGACTTCCGCTTGGATATCATGTATTCTTTTTATTAACCTCTTATGTGTGGATGTTTCTTTGTGGATTATTCTCATGTTTTTCCCTTAGAAACTTATATACATGACAGTGTTAACCTCTCGCCTTGATATGCTCGCTCTTTTTCGACCATCACTCTTATCCTCTTGATTTTTAATGGTTTTGGTAAGGTCTTGATTTATGAGTGCTTGGTTTACTTTTATTGCATCTTCACACACTCATATCTCAATTTGGTTTCTTTTGGACTTAAGCTTGTCTTGACAAGTGTATTGGTTTATATCTAATCCTTGTATCTTGGTTGTGTTCTAAATAATATAGAGGGAGTGAGGATTCCATGTTTGTGCATATTTTATTCAAATGAAACAACTAATTTATGCACGAACCTTGGGGAGCTTCCTTATTTCACTTAGATCACTATTTGTCCATTTGATTATTTGGATCTTTTGATTGCTTGCTTCATACGTTGAAGTTCCTTCACCTTGTTATCCTTTTAGAAATCCTTGATCCTCAATATAGTTTGATTTCCTCCAAGTGTTGGTCATTGGATATGTGCATGTGATTTCACTCATATTACGAGTAATGCACACCTTGTGTAGGAACTCATACTATATTGTCCTTCTAACCTTGTTATCTATTTTGGCACTTGTTGTCAATGGGGGAGAAGTTTAGAGGGTTTTAAGGGAAATGGTTTTCTACTTAAGATTGGTTTCTTCTTAAGTGTTTGCCTTTCATGCATTTCATCTTTATTATGTTTTGCATGGTTGTATATATAGTGGAAACTCTCCCAAAGGTTATGCTTGACAATGTATGCAATGAAATTCAAGATCATCACACGTGCATATATTGTGGGGGAGTTTGCTCTATATATGTTGGTTCTACTCACATCTCCTGCATTAGTTGTAGTTTATGTGAGTAGAATCGGTTTTGATATGGGCTAGTATCTTTGTGTTACTTAACCATATCAAATACAACCTCTTGTATACAACTTATTCTCGGATAAGATGCGTACTTGTTTCTAATATTTATTATATAAACCCTCTTGTTGTGATTGTCATCAATTACCAAAATGGGGGAGATTGAAAGCGTAATTTAATTTACCCTATGTGTGGTTTTGGTGATTAATGACAATCCCTATGGACTAATGTTTTCACTGAGTTTTATATGAAGGAATATTCCACAGGTCATGCTTGTAGTCCATGTGTTGGATTCAAGTATGGATGCCATGAAGATAAAGATATACCTTGAGTATTGGCATCAAAATCATCGAGTTAAAGAGAAGAATATGATATGATCAAGATCTTGAGAGTGTGATCTCAATAGAAGAATTCAAGATATGGCTCTAAGTCGGTGTCATGATAGCCTCATTAGTTGAGCTATGGTTAACTAAGATTTAGAGCATGTAGTCAAATGAAGAGTTCCTTATGTACCTCAAGATATTAAGATGGAGCACGAGAAGATACTTGGTTGACCAATACAAAGAGTGAAGAGTGATTTCAAGTTGGTCAACACATGAAGCATAGAGAATGTACCACTTGGTCTTGTGGTATGGTAAGCCTTGTCAATTATGCATCATGAACTAACCCATCATATATGTGCCTTTGTTTTTTCTATATGGTACAGGTATCTTTCCATGGGCATGCTTCAAAAAATGAAGATATTATATATCCCATGAGAGGATGACATTAAGTGGTGATCGTCATCAAGGTTGAGAAGGGCAAGTTCAAGATAAGCATCTTGAGATGATAATTTGCTTGAAGCTTGTCGTCCATATTGGTGATAATGGACATATGAAGACATGTATTAATGAAGCTATCCCATAGTGGTGTATGGGGGAGCAAATTAGGAGTCTTCACAAAGCAACAATGATCAAGTGTTGCATTCTGTCTTGGGTGGAGCTTGAAGCGTTGTCATCAAGATCAAGCGGTATGCACAAGGCAAAGGTATGGCCTTGCTAGGTTTTCCTTTTACCGGTCTCAAGGTGGTTGTTTGGAGACCGGGTTATAGGATAGATAGACGCACTATCAAGAGGGGATTTCGGTTGTGTAACTTGATCACATCATCATAGGGAGCTCAATCCTTTGCATACTTTGCATCTTCCTATTTTGTTGCTTCTTGGTGTTTCTCCATGTGAGGTTCTTGATATTTTTTTCTATCTCTTCAACAAGCCCAAGTCATCGAAAACGGAATTCGTATGCATATTCTATGGCGTTTTCGAGTTTGCAGGTTTTATCGGTTCTTATTTAGGGAGGCTTATTACCTTTCTTCATTTTGTCCTATCCTCCTTTGTTGGGCTATGATGTGTGTCTACACAATCTTGTAGAGCTTGTTGTCCTCGTCAAAACAAGCCTAAGATCATCGAAATCGGAGTCCGGATGCAAAAGTTATTGCGTTTTTCGTGAAGCATGTTTCATCCCGGTTGTGGATTCGGTTCAACCGGCTCCGAGACCGGGTGGTCTGGTGCCAGGACCGGAAAACTGGATCTTAAACCAAGATTTTTTGTTTTCTTACTCTGAATCTAACCGAGGCTGGGGTTAGTAACCAAACCTGGTTGGAGTCCTGTTTTCTGGGCTGAGAACCGGACCTTCCAGTTCTGGAGCCGGTCCAACCGAACTTTCAACCGGATTCGCACAATTTTCTCCAGGCGGCCATATTTGCTTTCCCCTATAAAAGGGGGTTCTTCCCCCAACGTTTACAAGTGTTCTTGACCACGAAATTGACCTCCATTGTTGAACCTCTTGAGCTTGCTTCCTCCCCCTTCCCTCCTATGATTCTTGCATCTTTTTGAGGGCTTTGGAAGAGGAGATCTAGATCTATAATACCCACCAACCAATTCCTTCTCTAAGTGAGGGTAACCCATTGGATCTAGATCTTGGAGTCATTTGTTGACTTCCATCATTGTTCTTCCTCTCTAACTCCTCCCTAGCACTTGTTGCTTTGGTGGGATTTTAGAGTGAAGGATTTGAGCACCCTTGGTGGTCTTGCTTTGCATTCTTGCATAAGTGTTGACCTCTCCATTATGATTTTTTTGAGTGAGAGACCGTGAGCTTGTTACTCTTGGAGGGTGACCTCCTAGTTGACTTGGCGGTTGGTGCCGCGGTGTCCTCTTCGTAGAAGATTGTGAAGAGACCCGGGCTTCTCCTTTGTGGAGCTTGTGAAGTGGTTGTGGAGCTTGCCATCTCCGGAGTGGAGGAAAAGCTATCCATAAGAAAAGGGACTATTCCTTCGTGGGATAGACTCGGAGAAGAAGGTGAGCCTTTGTGGCGCTTGAGGATTCCTTCGTGGAACCTCACACCTCTCCAACGTGACGTAGCCCCCTTCCCAAAGGTGGTGAACACGGGAATACATCTTCGTCTCCGCGTGTCTCGGTTATCTCTATATCCGAGCTTACTTTCCTTGTGATAGCCATCGAGTTTGAAGTACTTATATCTTGCTTATAACTTGTGGTATATTTATCTTGTGCTATCTTGCTTAGCTTAACTTGTTGTTGGTGCACTTAGTTGAGCCTAGTGTATTTAGGTTTTGTGCTTGTAAAATAAATGTTAGTTTAATTCCGCATTCTATCAAGCCAAAACCATAATAGTTTTGAAATTGCCTATTCACCCCCCTCTAGGCGACATATCTATCCTTTTAGGTACGCCAGCAGAGGGTAGTTGATGTTCCTAATCTCCACTTGACGCTCAGCTGCCAATGCATGGGTGACCATCAGAGAAGCAGCCTGTTCAGCCTCAACAATGCTTGCTGCAGCTGCTTCAAAGTATAGAGACGAAATCCTATCATTTGGTCCCATGTTGACTTGAACACCTACGACGTACAATCCTTTGGTACCAGGCTTCCAGTTAGAGACTGGTGCTTCCAGACCCAGCATTGTTGCGAACTCCTCTAGGAAGAGCTTAGCTGGAAACTCAACGTACGATATCCTGAGTTGACAATAAATATTTCACATTAGTAAGACAAGCATTCATGCATGACTACGCATTTTTCCTAAGAACTACTAGTACCTAGTCTACAATGCAAATAAATACGCATATGCACAACACAATACAAACCAACACGTCAGTGCGCAGAGCAAGAGTAAACAAAACAAGCACATCTCATCATATAAGCAAGGTCGCCACTACCCAAGCTAGTATACCTATTTATTGACCTTTTATGTTTTCATGTGCTTCTAAGCCTATAGTTTAGTTAATTAAATTGTTAATATGTTAATTATCTGGAACCTTGGCTCTGATACCAATAAAACTGTCACGCCCCAACTAAGGAAATGACTAAATGTGACAGTTGTCGTATCCTTATGAGATAAAAATACCTCATAAGCATACAAGGCACAAGTAGTAATCGTGAAATTAAAGCACAATGAGAACTAGGTTTCATTTATTCATCAATATTACATTGTAGGGTACAAAGGCATGCAAGCTAAATATTATATTGGTCCAACCTATGAAGCAAGCATCGAAGGCATTCCTTCAATTTATTTAAGGCAACATTATTGAGTGTAGTAGTAAAATCCTAGCCCAACATCAGATATCTAGTGGTTATTTGATATAACTTCAATGACATTCCCATCTAGCTCACTTTGCTCACAAACTGCGCATACCAGAGAAAAGAAAAATAGGCCATGAGTATGTTGATACATACTCAGCAAGGATAAATAGTGATTAACAATAAAATAGCATGTAATAAATTCAAGTAATTTAAGTGATAGAAGAACATGTCTATTGCTATCTTACAAGCGTGTAAAAACAATATAAATGATTAATTGGTTAGCACAATCCTAAATATAATGACCTCTGCAGAAACACGCTAATACCCGTCGTAATCTCCACCAATGGTTATACCCCTCTCCGAGAATCACGACATCGAGTCCCCTACTTGTACAAGGTCAATCCATCTCACACTGATACCGGCGTGACCGCGTACCGTTATTTCAGGTATCGACCGTCTCAGGCTAGATATACCATATATTCCATGATTACGGCGGGCGATCAAAAATAGTTCACGTATACTCGTCTCAACTGTTTTATTCATTCATGTATGGTGTTCATGTTTCATCCAACGTTCATCAACAAACCACTTTTCTTATCACATGTAACTGTTCAAGCACTTAAGAATATTCAAGCATCAAGATTAAATATATTTAGTAATTTATTTAGTTCAGAGAACTGGTATGCACAGCCTTGCCTTTGATTGTTTGTTCTTCGATCAACTTGGCTTCAACCTAATCAGGTTGTACAAATTACATCAGTCTATTTTACTAGAAACAAGTCCAATCATTATTACATGCATAGTACCAACAACAACAGGTGAGACATGACATGATGTGTGAATAGCTACCTATACTAGTACTACTCTGCCAAGATATATTCATGGGTTGACTACTCATATATGCATGCAAGAAAAAATGATTTTATCTTTACACAATCGATGCACACCATGTGCTACTAGCTATACTAGTTCACTGTTGCAAGAAAGCATATACTATTACCAATTAACACCAAATAGTACTAGTTGCATCGAATGGTTCTTAGCAAGATTTTATAGTAAATATTTGCACCAATTTAATAAAAATAATATATGTCATCTCATAGAAATTTTTCTACTCCACATGCAAGATTGTCTAGATAAACAGCAAGGATTCTACTCAAATCCATCAAGAACCATCAAATCTATGAGAGAGAAACTAGAGCAGCTAGAGAGAAGAACTAGAGTAGCTAGATCATAGCACACAGAGGAACAAGGCCAAGGCTAGGGCTCTAGAGAGTGGGCATACCTGTCCATGTCGCCAACTTTTCAGGTCTACCAGCTATAGGAAAGCTTTGGGGTCGATTTGCACTGTGCAGTGAGGTGGGCGTGTGCGATGGTAGAAAGTTATATATAGCTAGGAAAGGTAGGGGAACATAGGATATCTGTCCAGGTTAGGGTGAGCGGTGGATCAGACCAAATATCTAGTTACCTTCTGTGAGGTTACCGCTAGATATTTCCAGGTAGCTTCTAGTCTGTAGATATTTTTTAGCTTACTTGGCTGCTACTCTTTATTTTTATTTTTTATTTTTTTTCAAGCAGATAATTATGCTTAGATTAATAAAGCAAGCTAGAATAAATAAACCAAAAAATTATTTTGTTCTTGAAGATATTATTATTATTGGTATATTATTCCTGGATATTACACTGAGTTTCTGATTTTAGACGAATTTTAAACGAACTCGACGAAATATGGATGAATATAGGCGTTTTCATTAATATTTGGACGAGTTCATTAATATTTGGGCATTTTCATTAATATTTGGACGTCGCGGAGAGCCAAGGCGAGCAAGGCGGCGTGTGTGGTCGGCGAGCAAGGCGGAGCATGGCCATTGAGCACGCGCAGGGCGGCGAGCCAGGGCGTGCGGCGAGCAGGGCCGAGGCAACGAGCAGGGCAGAGCGCGACCAGTGAGCGCGCAGGGGCGGAGCTGGAGCTCGAGTCACCCTGATGCACCATCTTACTATTGTATAAAACTTTCGAGCAATAGTGTACTATATAAATGCATGATTTATATCTTTGAAATAAATAATACGACGTAAGAAGAGATAGTGTACAATACAGAGAATCATGTAATAAAAATATCAAAATTCTTTATATAAGGATGCAACAAAAGAAAAAGTTACTTGCAAAAGATGCCTTGCATTTTTGAATTGCAAAATATGTCGTCAAGCACGGAAGGCTCAAAAAGCTGCAAAATAAAAAGTAGGTCTAGCTGTCAAGTGGAATAATTGAATGACCCTAATTATAGTGCTAAAGTAGATAAAGTTTTCATATTACCTTCTTATGTTTTAGTACAATCGATTCTTCAAAGCCATGAAATACTTAACCACTTGATCATTGGTGACTTTCTTCATCTCCTCTTTCTCCACATAACAAATGTAGCATCCCAGTTGTCTAACCCCTGTAATGCTACTGGTTATAATAATAAAATGGGCCACTTCCAACATATAGTTGTTGCATCATCATCATATCATGCTCATATCATCATACCACCTTGCATTTGAGCATCATATAAAACCCTTTCTTGTTTGGTTCTTATCTCATGTGCATGATTAATTGTATTTGCCTCTTGATATTGTATTTGGGTCTTAATAAATTGTTAAATGCCCAAGTTGAGTTGGGGGCATCTCTCTTTTTGACTCCACCACCTTATCTTTCACCACCTTTTATATTCCACCATCTAAATAATATGAGCTTGGCATTTTAGTTTTGAGTATCTCTAGCTCATGTTGTTGGTTGGATCCACCCATCATCTTTTGCTTGGCCTTTGCCCACTTTTTGGGAATGCAAGGATTAAAGCCACATGAAATAATGTTGTTTTCACAATATAACCATTGGGCATTAATCATCTTGCATGGGCCATGCAAGTGCCACCTTTTCCAGTTTTGGTTTATTTGGATTTCTAAATGGATCCCTCCTTCATGGCTTGATCTTGTTTTGTGAGTATAAAACCCTAGCTCTCTCCCTCTCTTTTCCCCTTTAGCTAGACCTCACCATGATCCAGGCACACACATGTGCTAATGTGGCATGCACAACCTCTAAAACCATCCCCTCTCTTGGTTCTTGCTTGGCCTATGTTGGAGCATGCATGGACCCAAAAACCCCATCATCATATGCTCATATCTCTCTCCCTCTTTTGCTTGCTTTGTTCTTGTGGGGGCTTGAATGAAGCTTGCATGACCAAGTAGTATCACCTCCTTTCTTACCCCTCTTAGCAACCTCTAAAACCACCCCATGCCTCTCTCTTTTCTACCCTAAACCAAAACCCTAATTACATCTATCCTAAAACTAAACCCTAAACTACACCTCCCTCTAACAAAACCCAAACAACCTACCCCCTCCTCATCCCCACTACCTAGCATGATCCCCTTGCTCTCCCCTCTCCCCACACGTCCGAGGACCCCACCTGCCTGCCCTAGCTACCCCCC
The DNA here is from genome assembly GCA_030063025.1 of Avena longiglumis. Lineage (NCBI taxonomy): Eukaryota > Viridiplantae > Streptophyta > Magnoliopsida > Poales > Poaceae > Avena > Avena longiglumis. The sequence continues at coordinate 425,132,708 of CP125979.1, read as the reverse complement.
ACACGCCAGGGACCCTCTAACCCTAGCCCTAGCCCGACCTTCCCCCTCTCCCCTCTTTTCCTCACCTGCCCACGCCCCTGTGTCCACCGCCTAGCTTCGCCTACCCCACCTGCCAGCCTCCCCTGGTGCCCACGCCACCTTGCCTTGCCTGGCCTGGCCGTGCGAGCACGTGAACAGGAAAGGTGGCGCCGAAGCCACCTCCCCTCCCACGCCATCCACGCAACCCCCACCTCGCCCTGGCGTTCTTATCCTCTCCCTCCCCCTCCTAGCCTTCCCCAGATCCACCCCAGCGGCGCCCTGCCCTCTCCCCTCTCTGCCCCATCTCCCTCGTCTGCACCCTCGGCCTCCACCGCGTCTAGCCGATCCAGCCGTCAAGTGCTCCATCGAGGAGGCCTGGAAGACCAAGGCCAGCCCCCTGCATCGACCCGTACACGCAGAAGCGGAGGAGAAGGACCGGAGCCGCCCGTACCAGCGCCGCCCGAGCCGGAACCCTAGCCTCGCCGTCCGTCTGCCTCGACGCTGATCCTCTGCTCCCCGCCCCGATCCAAGCCCTCCATCCGCCTCGCGGTAAGCCACCGACCCTCCTAGACATGCTCTGCACCCGCTTCCTGCCGCCGGCGTTCGTTTCGTCGGCCTGCAGGCGCGGCGGCGGCGAAGGTTCTCTAGCTCCCAGACGCGACCACCCTATCTAGCGCGCGCCCCCCTCACCAGCACCTACCCCAGCCTAGCGCGGCTGGCCTCGAGATCCCGGATCGAGCCCCGGCTCCCTTTTTTTCTTCTCGCGGATGCGTGGTTCAGCCGTCGACAGGAAGGAAGAAAGTGCACATGCCTTTTGCGAAACCCCCAGCTTTTGTTTTGCCAACACGCGGTCCAGCCGGCCCACTTGTCTGCGTCATGTGTTTTTGCAAAAAGGCTCTGCGTTTTCCTTTAGTCAACCATGGTCCCTCGGTTCCCGAGACAACTGGCGTGGGTCAGCGCACCAGCCCCACCTGCGACATGCATGGAGTAGGTTGGGTGCAAAACGTTTCAGAGGCTGTTTAAAAATTCAAATTCTGTTAAATAATTTCAAAATTCAACTCAAATTCAGAATTTCTATAACTTTTTCATATTAAATCCAAATTGGGCAAATAATATATGTTTAGATATCAGCAAGATGAGAGGATTCCAAATATGCCATCCAATTTGACTTTTGCACAATTAAAAATTCCAAGTTCATTTAAATTACACAATTGCCACTAGGATTTAAATAATTCCTAACTTTAAATTCCTAAATCCAAATTTAGCAAATGATATGTCTAAAATGATCAGCTCGACGAGACCTTTCTGTGTATGCTATCCATGACTTGAATTGCATCATGCATCATATAAAAATATAGGGAACAGCAACTATTATGGCAACAAAATGTGACTAAAACCAATTCAAATGTTATTTTCTTGTCCTCCACACCTCACCCATGCCATGCTACTTATTGCCATGCAACTTGTGCATCATTCATCATGGCATGATTGTTTGCTTGACGCATTTAATTCCAATGCTTGTGCTCTATATTCATGTTGGCCTTGTTTGTTTGGCTTTTCTCGGATAGACACTGAGCAGGGGTTGTATCAAGAGAACCAGGAGCACTACCCAGATCAGTCCCTTGCTTCAACAGAGATACCAGGCAAGCACTTCCACATGCTTGCATACATACAGTACCTATTGCCTCTATATCATTCTTGCATCATTGAGTCGCGATTGCATTAAATTGAATCCCAAGTATGCATAGCCTTTACTTTTCAACCCTACTAAGCTTGTTCCTCCATCCCATGAGCCACTACTATAGGAGTTGTTTGAGCCATGCGGGTCGTAGAACAGCATGTGTAGGGTTTGTGAGAGTCTGATGAATAATGAGGTACCTAAACAACTTAACCTGAGTAGTTCTGGGATAACTAAAGAAAGTGGCACCGGTGAGCAACATCTGCTATTTGGTTCTTCCTGCTCACTTGTGTCCCGTAAGACCCCGAGTACTTGATTCCTGTTCCTTGATTTATCGCGCTATCCACATCCGGGAGGTATATGGGACCCCCCTGGGCCAGAGCTTGATTCCGTCTTATTTCTTGGGGCCACAAACTAGTTTGAGGTTTAATTTACGATCCTGTACTTATGCCATGCTACTTTCTGTATTTAAATTGTGCGAGGAGCACACTGTATTGTTTAGGAAGGCGGAGTGATTACGCGGTATCGACAAGCCCAGCCACACTTTTGGGTTCCCGATCGCCATGACCATTGGCTAACCTTGAGTCCGTCTGAGCTTGCTTACTCCGTTATGGATCTACTCAAAGGGTGGCCCCTGAAATATTTCTGAATCTTGTGATTGTTCACGTGAAAGCCTCGTTGGGTTTTGATATGGTTTTTCCGAGGTTGATCGGCGTGTGTTGCTATTGGTGCACCCGGGTAAAACTTTCTGAAAGCCGTGTCCGCGGATATGGACGACTTGGAGCACAGTTTCTTGATCATAGACAAGCATAACTAAAGTACCGCCTTAATTTGACTAAGTAACTTGACTAGTAAATAGTGCAACACTCATGGAATGGTTAATAAAATTGACAACGGATGGGGGGTTGTTCGTCCGCTTCCTTGTTGGTAAGCAGGGAGGAGGATGGATCGGATGAGATTACCATTATAACCGTTGTGCTTAAATTCACGGACATCCGTCTATCATTGGTTAGGCGGATGGTTAGCGTTTATCTGTAGAACTGCTAGGGTTTATCTTTCGCTGCAATTGCGTCACCCCAGGTTGTGTCCCCTTTAGAGGCATTAAGACTTGCTGAGTACCCTTAGGGTCTCACACGATAAATTCTTGATTCAGATGAAGCAGTACCTTCTCGGGACGGATCTTTGGGTGGAAGAAGCCAAGATGTGGGCAACGATCGTTCGTGTAGAGATTCCGGAACGGGATCCATGAGACCTGTAGTTGGGATGTGCTTATTTCTCGGAATCTTATGCCGATTTGCTTCTTATCCGTACTCGGATTCTGTTTGCCGCTTCCGCATGATACTCTGATGTGTGTTGTATGAGGAGTTATCCTAAAATATAGATTTATCTAGGTCATTTGAATCTTGCCGTATGGCGTTGGTATATTTCCTTTCTTTCTAGATGGTGTGGCTCTGATGTACTCTTGTATGGTGGCTTGCGTACATACCCACTTGTGTCGTAGTTGATCCTTCGCCGACTCACGCCCGTCTGAGGTCCCGTTGAGAGGGTAGTGGTTGGGACGTCTGAAAGGACTACCAGTGAGTGGCTTTTGGGGCCCCACCGTACTATTTCAACCACTATCACTCATCCAGGCTTGTATCTAGGAGCGTAGTTCACCGAGGTAGTTACAATTGGTATCAGAGCCATCCCGACCTTGTGGTTTCAAACAAACGTTGTGAGTCTAGCAAATATTTTGGTAGTTATGTATATTAGGGAAAAACAAAACGCGAGAGTAGGACTGGTTCCACTTTTTCTTCTTACTCTCCCACCCACCCTTTTCTGTTAAGGAAGTGTAACGTTTTCAATTCTCTTCTCAAAGTTCAAACTAGGATTCACGTGTTCTGGGTTTCCGTAGTACCATAGGTTGTGTGTGTGTGTGTAATCCCTTGTCTATCTGTTGCATCCAAGTTGTTATCTTATCTGCCTTTGGTTATCAACTGTTGGTACATTCCATACCGACAGGCTTTTGCAAACTGAAGCAATCTATCTTCCTCTTGTATCCGACGCTATCTTGTTGGGGTGTTCGTTTCCGTAGTACCAATCTTTAGGTTTCGTCGTGAGAAGAAGGGGTTAGGATATGTGTTCCACTTGTTCATGTGCGGAGTAATGATTTGAGTGCGGGATGGAGTCGCGACCATACCACTACTTGTATCATTCGCTTTTGTATATTGAATCGGTAGAGTCACTAATCTTGATTCGTTAAGTAATTTTGCGCATCTATTGGTATTTTAATGCCGAAATTTGTGGAAAATTTTTCTTTGATATGTTTGTGTACCACACTCCTTTTCAGTCGTGTGCGATATGCTTAATATCTTTGAGGTGCTATGAACTTTGTTGATATTTTTATATCATCTCGAGAATTGTATCCTTTAATCTTGGTTAATTCCATCTTGGTACTATTTTGGATTATTATCATTCTCCATTATAGTCTTGACTTGAGTTTTATATCAATGAGGATGGCTCCCCCACGGATGAAGAGGACATCCCTCCTGAATCTGGGCTCGGCTGTCAAGCATAGCTAATGCTTTGGCAATGCAAGAGAACCAAGAACGCTTTGAGGAGAGTCGGAAGGAATGAATTTGCTCCACTTCCTCCCCTCCCAAGCGTGGTGACATCAAGAGCTTCCTCAAGTTCAACCCCGTCGGTTTGATGTTTCGACCGACCTCTTGACGCGGATGATTGGCGCGAGATCTCAAGGTTGCTCGAGACCGATGTTCGAGCAGAGTGGGTCAAATGTGCTACCCACCTTCTCAAGGGAGATGCAGCTCTATGGTGGGAAAACTACTTGAAGGCAAGCTGCACCGGGTTCCAGCCAACTTGGGAGAGGTTCACGCAGCTTTCAAAGAACAGTTTCTCGAAATTGTGATGGAAAGGATGAAGGAGGCTTTCCTCAACCTCAAGGTGGAAATGATAACGTCAACACCTACATCAGAACTTCATGAACTTGTCTCGCTATGGTGGTGATGAGGTATCGATGACAAGAAAAGCGAAAAGATTCGTGCAAGGGCTCAATGCGTCGATCAAGTCTGCAATCACGCATGCAAGACCGGCAACCTTCTGGAACTACAGCACAAAGACCTTTGCAAGAGGAGGCAAGTAGGCAGATGTTCGAGGAGTCCAAGAAACATAACAGGGATGCATCAAGCTCTGCAGTTATGGCAGCTCCTTCTAAGCGGCGTGTCTGGGTTCCTAACACCCCACCGTCGCTCCCGGCTCCACCAAGACCTGCGAGTTTCACGTCAAGGCCACCAAACTTCACCACTGCGGCTCCCAGGGGCTACAACAACCCTTACTGAGCGCCTGGTGGAGTCCCTGGCTACTCTGCTCCACGTCCTCACGGTGCTTGTTACACATGTGGAGATCATGGACATCCAAGCTGGAACTGCCCAATGAAGAACAAAGCTCTCCCTCAACCCCCGCCAAGATCTGCATCAAGCTCTCCTTCGGTTCGTGCACCACCGCCTCGGGCTCTCAACATCAACACTAAGCCCGGGTCTGCGGTTGTGCGTGCCAACTGCGTCAACGCCTCTCAAGCTGAGCTCGCACCTGGAGTTGTAATGGGTATGCTTTCGGTTAACTCAGTCCCTGCACGAGTTCTCTTTGATTCTGGTGCATCGCATTCTTTTGTGTCGCACAAGTTTGCAGACGACAATGAGTTAGTCTTGGTTCCTCTCAAAAAGCGGTTAATGGTTCTTTCTCCTGGAGCAACAATGGCAGCCGCTCAAATCAGCCATGGCAACCAAGTTGAGATTGGTGGTTCTTCATTCTTGGCTTCTTTGATTGTCCTGGGCAACTCTGACATTGATGTCATCACAGGCATGGATTGGTTGACACAAATGCAGCTGTGATCGATTGTCTTTGAACGCCGGTGTCTCTGAAGATTCACAAGGCCACATAGTCTTTTCTCCAAGTCGACTCCTCTCTTGTCGGCTCTATTCCTTGGCAACTCTAAATGATGATGCTATGGAAGCTATTCAGAGGGTACCAGTGGTCTGTGAGTTCCCGGATGTCTTTCCTGAAGAGTTGCCAGGTATGCCTCCGGATCGCGAGGTTGAATTCGTGATTGAGCTTGAACCTGGAACGGCTCCTATCTCCAAGAGGCCATACAAAATGGGTCCTTCTGAGTTGGCTGAACTCAAACGACAACTTGATGAACAAGAGAAATTGGGTTTCATTCAACATAGCACTTCTTCTTGGGGTAGCCCAACAATCTTTGTGAAGAAGCGTGATAGAACCGATAGGCTATGTGTTGACTACCGGGCTCTAAATGCTAAAACCATCAAGAACAAATATCCTCTCCCTCGGATAAATGATCTATTTGATCACCGGCGAGGCGTGGTGTTCTCTAAGCTGGACTTGAGAAGTGGTTATCACCAAATCAAAATTCGCAAAGAGGATGTGCCCAAAACAGCTTTCACCACCCGCTATGGCCTGTATGAGTACACGGTCATGTCTTTCGGCCTCACCAACGCACCTGCTACCTTCTCGAGGCTGATGAACTCCGTTTTCATGGAGTTCCTGGACAAGTTTGTTGTGGTATATCTGGATGATATTCTGGTCTATTCCAAGTCTAAGGAGGAGCATGAAGAGCACCTGCGGTGTGTCTTGAACAAGCTTCGTGAGAACCGCTTGTATGCGAAGTTCTCTAAGTGTGAGTTTTGGCTGCCTGAAGTAACATACTTGGGTCATGTTATCTCTGCCAAGGGCATTGCAGTCAACCCGGAAACCGTGAAGACAATAGTTGAATGGCTTCCTCCTGCTAATGTCAAGGAAGTGCGGAGTTTTCTCGGCTTGGCTAGCTATTGCCGTCGTTTTGTTCAGAACTTCTCGAAGATAGCAAAGCCTCTTACCAATCTCCTCAAGAAAGGCAAGAAGTACCTGTGGACTCCTGCTTGTCAAGAAAGTTTTGAGACACTCAAAGAGAAGCTTACTTCCACACCAGTCTTGGTTCCTCCGGATACATCTAAGCCTTTCCAGATCTTCTGCGATGCCTCTTTGCAAGGATTGGGTGCGGTCCTTATGCAAGAGAGACAGGTGGTTGCTTATGCTTCTCGTCAGTTGAAGACGCATGAGATCAACTATCCCACACATGACCTCGAGCTAGCAGCAGTTGTCTTTGCTTTGAAGCTATGGAGGCACTACTTGCTTGGCAACCGTTGTGAGATCTTCTCGGACCACAAGAGTTTGAAGTATATCTTTACTCAACCGGATCTCAACCTTCGGCAGAGGAGATGGATTGAAGCAATCAATGACTTTGATGTGACCATCAACTACACTCCAGGCAAAGCAAATGTCATGGCAGATGCGCTTAGCAGAAAAGCTTATGTCAACAACCTCATGATAGAAGAGCAGCAGCCTCTCTTGTGCGAGGAGTTCCGTCAGCTCAACCTTGAAGTTGTGGAACAAGGGCATCTCCTGAACCTTCTGGCTACTCCTCTCTTGGAAGAACAGATTCGCTCTCGTCAGCTTGGGGATCCGCACACCAAGAAGCTCATCTCTAAGCTTGACCTTCCGAAGTATGAGTCCTTCCACGTTGATGATCAAGGCACGCTCTTCTTTGAACACCGGATGTTTGTTCCAAACTACCCGGGTCTGAGAGACCAAGTTCTCAAGGAGGCACATGATTCGGTTCTTTCTATCCATCCTGGCAGCACAAAGATGTACATGGACTTGAAAACACAATACTGGTGGCCTGGGTTGAAACGGTATTGCGCCAAGTATGTCTCAGAATGTGATGTCTGCCGCAGAGTCAAGGCTGTCCATCAGAAACCATTTGGTCTTCTACAGCCATTGAAACCTCCGGAATGGAAATGGGAGAAAGTTGAGATGGACTTCATCACTGGTTTTCCAAGGTCGCAGAAGGGCAACAATGCAATCTTTGTTGTCATCGACAGGCTTTCTAAAGTGTCTCATTTCTTCCCAGTCAAAGAAACAATTTCTGGAATTCAGTTGGCTGAGCTCTATATCAACAGGATTGTCTCTTTGTATGGGGTTCCACTTGAAATCAGTTCGCACTGTGGGAGCATCTTCACCTCAAAGTTCGGGAGAGTTTCCAAAAGCTTTGGGAACAAAGTTGAACTTCAAGACTGCTTACCACCCTCACCTCAAGGACAAGTGGAAAGAATCAATCAGATTCTCGAGGACATGCTTAGAGCTTGCGTCATCTCGTTTGGCATGAAGTGGGAGGAATGCCTTCCATATGCTGAATTCTCCTACAACAACAGCTTCCAGAAGAGTCTGAAGATGGCACCATTCGAGGCTCTCTATGGACGCAAGTGCAGAACTCCCATTGGTTGGTCAGTGCGGGAAAGAATCTGGTTTGGCCCTGACATTGTAACTCAGGCAGAGGAGAAGGTGCATATCATTCTGGAGAACCTGAAGATTGCTCAAAGTCGTCAGAAGAGCAACTATGACAGGAAGCACACAGATATGGTATATGCCCCTGGTGATCTAGTCTACCTTCGTGTCACTCCCATGAGAGGAACACACCGCTTCGGTATCAAAGGAAAGTTGGCTCCTAGATACATTGGTCCTTTCAAGATACGTGGTAGAAGAGGAGAAGTTGCTTATGCACTAGAGCTTCCGGAAAAACTCAAAGTCCATGATGTTTTCCACATCTCTCAGCTCAAGAAGTGCTTCAAAGACCCCGGCAAGACCGTGGATCATGAGCTAATCGACCTCCAAGAAGATCTGTCTTATCAGGAACACCCCACCAAAATTCTTGACACCGCAGAACGAAGGACGCGCAACAAGTCCATCAAGTTTTGCAAGGTGCAGTGGTCACACCATTCTGTTGATGAAGCAACATGGGAGCGTGAAGATGAACTCCGTGCCAACCATCCTTCTCTCTTTGTTTCTCCTTCTTCTTCTTCCTAGAATCTCGGGGCGAGATTCCTGTTTAGTGGGGGAGAGTTGTAGCATCCCAGTTGTCTAACCCCTGTAATGCTACTGGTTATAATAATAAAATGGGCCACTTCCAACATATAGTTGTTGCATCATCATCATATCATGCTCATATCATCATACCACCTTGCATTTGAGCATCATATAAAACCCTTTCTTGTTTGGTTCTTATCTCATGTGCATGATTAATTGTATTTGCCTCTTGATATTGTATTTGGGTCTTAATAAATTGTTAAATGCCCAAGTTGAGTTGGGGGCATCTCTCTTTTTGACTCCACCACCTTATCTTTCACCACCTTTTATATTCCACCATCTAAATAATATGAGCTTGGCATTTTAGTTTTGAGTATCTCTAGCTCATGTTGTTGGTTGGATCCACCCATCATCTTTTGCTTGGCCTTTGCCCACTTTTTGGGAATGCAAGGATTAAAGCCACATGAAATAATGTTGTTTTCACAATATAACCATTGGGCATTAATCATCTTGCATGGGCCATGCAAGTGCCACCTTTTCCAGCTTTTGGTTTATTTGGATTTCTAAATGGATCCCTCCTTCATGGCTTGATCTTGTTTTGTGAGTATAAACCTAGCTCTCTCTCCTCTTTTCCCCTTTAGCTAGACCTCACCATGCTCCAGGCACACACATGTGCTAATGTGGCATGCACAACCTCTAAAACCATCCCCTCTCTTGGTTCTTGCTTGGCCTATGTTGGAGCATGCATGGACCCAAAAACCCCATCATCATATGCTCATATCTCTCTCCCTCTTTTGCTTGCTTTGTTCTTGTGGGGGCTTGAATGAAGCTTGCATGACCAAGTAGTATCACCTCCTTTCTTACCCCTCTTAGCAACCTCTAAAACCACCCCATGCCTCTCTTTTCTACCCTAAACCAAAACCCTAATTACATCTATCCTAAAACTAAACCCTAAACTACACCTCCCTCTAACAAAACCCAAACCACCTCCCCCCCCCTCATCCCCACTACCTAGCATGACCCCCTTGCTCTCCCCTCTCCCCACACGTCCGAGGACCCCACCTGCCTGCCCTAGCTACCCCCCACACGCCAGGGACCCTCTAACCCCCGCCCCAGCCCGACCCTCCCCCTCCCTCTTTTCTCACCGCCCACGCCTGGTCCACTGCCCTAGCTTCGCCACCCCACCCGGCCTCCCTGGTGCCCACGCCACCTTGCCTTCGGCCTGCCGTGAAAGCACGTGAATGGAAAGGTGGCGCGGCCACCTCCCCTCCCACGCCATCCACGCAACCCCACCTCGCCCTGGCGTTCTTATCCTCTCCCTCCCCCTCCTAGCCTTCCCCAGATCCACCCCAGCGGCGCCCTGCCTCTCCCCCCTCTGCCCCATCTCCCTCGTCTCCACCCTCGGCCTCCACCGGCCCACCGATCCAGTCCAAGTGCGCCATCGAGGAGGCCTGGAAGACCAAGGCCAGCCCCCTGCATCGACCCGTACACGCAGAAGCGGAGGAGAAGGACCGGAGCCGCCCGTACCAGCGCCGCCCGAGCCGGAACCCTAGCCTCGCCGTCCGTCTGCCTCGACGCTGATCCTCTGCTCCCCGCCCCGATCCAAGCCCTCCATCCGCCTCGCGGTAAGCCACCGACCCTCCTAGACATGCTCTGCCTCGCTTCCTGCGGCGCTTGGCCGAAGGCGCTCTGTCGGCGGCGGCGGCGTGTTCTGCTAGCTCCGACGCGACCACCCTATCTAGCGCCCCCTCACCGGCACCTACCCAGCCCGGTGGCCCGTGGCGGTACGCTGTCAGCCTCGGATCGAGCCCCGGCGCGTTCCCCTTTTTCTTCTCTGTCGCGGATGCGTGGTTCAGTTCGTCAGACAGAGGAAGAAGTACAGTGCACCGCGGCCTTTTGCGAAAACCCCCCCCAGCTTTTGTTTTGCCAACCCGCGGTCCAGCCGGCCCACTTGTCTGCGTCTGTGTGTTTTTGCAAAAAGGCTCCTGCGTTTTCCTTTAGTCAACCCGCGGTCCCTCTGGTTCCCAGACACTGGCGTGTGGGTCAGCGCCCCCTGGCCCCACCTGTCTGCGACACAGACTGGAGTAGGTTGGGTGCAAAACGTTTCAGAGGATGTTTAAAAATTCAAATTCTGTTAAATAATTTCAAAATTCAACTCAAATTCAGAATTTCTATAACTTTTTCATATTAAATCCAAATTGGGCAAATAATATATGTTTAGATATCAGCAAGATGAGAGGATTCCAAATATGCCATCCAATTTGACTTTTGCACAATTAAAAATTCCAAGTTCATTTAAATTACACAATTGCCACTAGGATTTAAATAATTCCTAACTTTAAATTCCTAAATCCAAATTTAGCAAATGATATGTCTAAAATGATCAGCTCGACGAGACCTTTCTGTGTATGCTATCCATGACTTGAATTGCAGCATGCATCATATAAAAATATAGGGAACAGCAACTATTATGGCAACAAAATGTGACTAAAACCAATTCAAATGTTATTTTCTTGTCCTCCACACCTCACCCATGCCATGCTACTTATTGCCATGCAACTTGTGCATCATTCATCATGGCATGATTGTTTGCTTGACGCATTTAATTCCAATTCTTGTGCTCTATATTCATGTTGGCCTTGTTTGTTTGGCTTTTCTCGGATAGACACTGAGCAGGGGTTGTATCAAGAGAACCAGGAGCACTACCCAGATCAGTCCCTTGCTTCAACAGAGATACCAGGCAAGCACTTCCACATGCTTGCATACATACAGTACCTATTGCCTCTATCTTATTCTTGCATCATTGAGTCGCGATTGCATTAAATTGAATCCCAAGTATGCATAGCCTTTACTTTTCAACCCTACTAAGCTTGTTCCTCCATCCCATGAGCCACTACTATAGGAGTTGTTTGAGCCATGCGGGTCGTAGAACAGCATGTGTAGGGTTTGTGAGAGTCTGATGAATAATGAGGTACCTAAACAACTTAACCTGAGTAGTTCTGGGATAACTAAAGAAAGTGGCACCGGTGAGCAACATCTGCTATTTGGTTTTTCCTGCTCACTTGTGTCCCGTAAGACCCCGAGTACTTGATTCCTGTTCCTTGATTTATCGCGCTATCCACATCCGGGAGGTATATGGGACCCCCCTGGGCCAGAGCTTGATTCCGTCTTATTTCTTGGGGCCACAAACTAGTTTGAGGTTTTATTTACGATCCTGTACTTATGCCATGCTACTTTCTGTATTTAAATTGTGCGAGGAGCACACTGTACTGTTTAGGAAGGCGGAGTGATTACGCGGTATCGACAAGCCCAGCCACACTTTCGGGTTCCCAGTCGCTTACAGCCATTGGCGCTAACCTTGAGTCCGTCTCGGAGCTTGCTTACTCCGTTGCGGGATCTACTCAAAGGGGTGGCCCCCTGAAATATTTCTGAATCTTGTGATTGTTCAGTCGTGAAAGCCTCGTTGGGTTTTGATTTGGTTTTTCCGAGGTTGATCGAGCGTGTGTTGCTATTGGTGCACCCCGGCCGGGTAAAACTTTCTGAAAGCCGTGTCCGCGGATATGGACGACTTGGAGCACAGTTTCTTGATCATAGACAAGCATAACTAAAGTACCGCCTTAATTTGACTAAGTAACTTGACTAGTAAATAGTGCAACACTCATGGAATGGTTAATAAAATTGCCAACGGATGGGGGGTTGTTCGTCCGCTTCCTTGTTGGTAAGCAGGGAGGAGGATGGATCGGATGAGATTACCATTATAACCGTTGTGCTTAAATTCACGGACATCCGTCTATCATTGGTTAGGCGGATGGTTAGCGTTATCTCAGAGAACTGCTAGGGTTTATCTTTCGCTGCAATTCGTCACCCAGGTTGTGTCCCCTTTAGAGGCATTAAGACTTGCCGAGTACCCTTAGGGTCTCACACGATAAATTCTTGATTCAGATGAACAGTACCTTCTCGTGACGGATCTTGGGTGGAAGAAGCCAAGATGTGGGCAACGATCGTTCGGTGTAGAGATTCCGGGAACGGGGATCCATGAGACCTATAGTTGGGATGTGCTTATTTCTCTGGAATCTTATGCCGATTTGCTTCTTATCCGTACTCGGATTTTGTTTGCCGCTTCCGCATGATACTCTGATGTGTGTTGTATGAGGAGTTATCCTAAAATATAGATTTATCTAGGTCATTTGAATCTTGCCGTATGGCGTTGGTATATTTCCTTTCTTTCTAGATGGTGTGGCTCTGATGTACTCTTGTATGGTGGCTTCATGACATACCCACTTGTGTCGTAGTTGATCCCTTCGCTGCCGACCACGCCTCAGACAGGTCCCGTTGAGAGGGTAGTGGTTGGGACGTCTGAAAGGACTACCAGTGAGTGGCTTTTGGGGCCCCACCGTACTATTTCAACCACTATCACTCATCCAGGCTTGTATCTAGGAGCGTAGTTCACCGAGGTAGTTACAACAAATAACATCATCACTCAAGCTATAATCATTGTGGGCGATTGCGCAAAAATGTTTTTACTAGTTTCATGGCTGAAAAGCATCTCTCAACTGTAGCAGTAGCAACTGGCAACATAATCACTAATTTCAACAACCGATAAAACAAAGGATACATAATATGCCTCCTTGTCTCCACCATTTTTTTAGAGAGCTCAATAATTGTTGCTATGTTGGAAAAGCTATCATCTGTGCGTACATTAGCAATATAGAGGCGTAGATCCTTATCAAGATCCCTCAACTCTCCAGAATCAAAATCTTGAGGATATAGTTTAGCCAAATTTATCAAACTCTCCAAATTAAAATCACGAAATGAGTCTCTTGGACTCAAAGCCGCTGACCAAACAAGCAAATTGGAGGATGTTTCATTGAATCTACCATCAAGCTCTTGAACTAGCCAATCAAAAACATCATTGAAGCAATCGACTTGATAGTGATGTTTGTTGGTAATTCCAGTTACCGGCCTTCTCTTTTTTGGATTAACATAGGCTACTTCCATATCTAACTCTTCAATATCATGTCTCTCACAAAAACCATGAACTTCAACCAGCAGGGATTCCCATCCATTTTCTCTAAGTTCATTCAAAATAGTTCTAGTTGACTTCACACATTTCATGGCATTTACCATGTCTTGATCCTTCTGCTACAATGCTAATGACAATGTGTTTGTAGTTGTAAGAGTAGTCAACATGAGATGCATAGAACACAAAGTCAAAGGACTGAAGGTATGCTAACATACCATTTGCAAGGTATATATTTGTTCTATCAGTGTCTTCTTCTCCCACATATTCTAGAACTTTAATGACTGATCGAAATAGATCCACCAAACTTTTAAGTGTCTTGGCATGAGAACCCCAACGAGTGTCTCCAGGTCTTTGAAGGCATTGCTCTTGATTCAGCCCTGTACCAGTTGTAAGCTGTACACACCCTAAAGCTTTGCTCATTTCTTCAAGATTGATATCTCTAATCATATCCCTTCGCTTGGCCGATCCACCTGTAGGGTTTCGTAGCATGGAAAACAAAAATTTTCTACCGCATACAAACAAACAATCCAAGATCTATCTACTAGATTGTAGCAACGAGTCGATGGAATAACTCACCCTCGAAGATTCCAAAGTGTTTAATGAGAGCGGATTCTCGTGGGTGATGTAGTCGTACTCTTCCTGATCTCAAGATCGCATAGACGATCCTTCCGGCGCTGCGTTCCGGCAGCGCTCCCGCAGTCGGTCACACGTTCGGTACTCGACGAAGACCTTCATATCCCTTGTTCCAGCAGGCAGCGGAGGTTGTATCACTCTCCTCGCGATTCCGGCAGCACAACGGCGTGGTACCGGAAGTAGAGGGGAGATCTCGCAGGCCTTAAGCCGAGCGAGTATGGTGGAGTATGAGAGAGTCCTCGGTGTTCTAGGGTTTAGAGACACCAAGGAGGGACAAGCCGGCTAGGGTTTAGCTAGGCGGCGAGTTGATGCCCTAGGGGCGGCTTGGAGGCGGCGGCTTGGGGCTAGGGTTTAGAGGAGTAGAAGTTGTGTGTCTAGGGAGCCCCGCCTCCTTATATAGGTGGAGGGCCGGCCGCCAAGGGAGGAGGAGTCCCTCCCAACTCGGCTTGGTGGTGCCACGGTTGGAGGAGGATTCCTCCCAACTCGGTTTCCCACTCCTCCTCTTTCCAAAACTTGCCGTTTGACTTTCAAACTAGCCGTTTGACTTTTCAATTTAGGATTTGAATAAACCCTTTATTTTGGACAGCGAAGACACTTAGTACATGATGCAATCATTCCAACTTGCAATGACACATTCATGTACCCCTTCCCCTCCGGAGTGCCGGACATTCCGGAACCTTCTAGAACATTCCCGATGAAAACACCGGAATCATTCCCCAACTCCGAAACGAGACTTTCCTTATATGAATCTTATTATCCGGACCATTCCGGATCTCCTCGTGATATCCCGGATCCCATCCGAGACTCCGAACAACATTCGGTCTCTTTCTCATCATACCATAACTACTCAAACAACGTCAATCCTTATGTGTCTCCCTACGGTTCGTGAATTATGCGGACATGATCGAGACACTTCTCCGAACAATAACCAATAGAGGAATCTGGAAATTCATATGGCTCCCACATATTTCTACGATTACTTTGCGATCGAATGAACCACTTACATACGATACCAATTTCCCTTTGTCTCACGATACTTTACTTATCCGAGGTTATGATCGTCGGTATCTCTGCATACCTAGTTCAACCTCGTTACAGATAAGTACTCTTTTCTCGCTCCGTGATATGTGATCCCTTGAGCTCACATGCTTGCAATATAATTGGATGACATTTCACCGAGAGGGCCCACAGTATATCTATCCGTCATATGGATGGACAAATCCCACTCTTGATCCATGTGTTTCAACCAATACTTTTCGAACACTCAATGCCACCTTTATAGCCACCCAGTTACGGTGTGGTGTTTGATGTCATCAAAGCATCCATCCGGTAAAGGTGATATGCATGATCTCATGGTCAAAGGAATTAGGTTACTATGTATCAGAAAGCATATAGCAATTGAACTATTGAAATGACTTGATCTTTATGCTACGCTTATCTATAGGAGCATGTCCACCATATCATTCTCCTAACGATATGATCTTGTTGTTAATAACATCTATGTTCATGATAGGGAAACCACAATCATCTATTAACCAACAAGCTAGTATTATATAGAGGCTTTACTAGGGACTCTTATTTTAGTTTACAAATCACACAAGTATCAATGTTTCCTTGTTAATAATATTATAGCATGAATGTAAACATTTATCATAAACACAAAGATATAATAATAACTACATTTATTATTGCCTCTAGGGCATATCTCCAACAGTCTCCCACTTGCACTAGAGTCATCTAATCTAGATTACATGGTAATATACCGAACACCCATGGCAGTTTGGTGCTGGTCATGTTTTGCCCTCGGGAGAGGTTTAGTCAACGGATCCGCCACATTCAGATCTGTGTGTACTTTGCAAATCTTTATATCCCCATCTTGGATATGTTCTCGAATAGCGTGAAAACGTAGCTTGATATGCTTCATCTTCTTGTGTGACCTTGGTTCTTGCACATTGGCTATGGCGCCCATGTTATCACAGTAGATAGACATTGGGTCCAGCGCACTAGGAACCACACCCAGCTCTGTAATGAACTCTTTCATCCATATTGCTTCTTGTGAAGCCTCCGAAGCAGCCATGTATTCCGATTCAGTTGAAGATTTCGCCACAACGCTTTGCTTTGCACTCCTCCAGCTAACTGCTGCACCATTCAAAATAAATACGTATCCAGATTGTGATTTAGAATCATCCGGATCGGTGTTCCAACTAGCATCGGTGTAACCATTAACAACGATTTGTTCATCACCTCCATAAGAAAGAACCATATCCTTAGTTCTTCTTAAGTACTTAAGGATGTTTTTGGCCGTTGTCCAATGATCCACTCCTGGATCACTTTGATATTTGCTAGTTAAACTAACAGCATATGCAATGTCGGGTCTAGTACATAGCATGGCATACATTAGAGATCCTATGGCTGAGGCATAGGGAGTCTTACTCATCCTTTCTCTATCTTCTGCCGATGTCGGACTTTGAGTTTTACTCAAGGTCGTATTGGGCAACATGGGCAAGAACCATTTCTTGCTATCTTCCATTCCAAACCTCTTTAGAACTTTGTCCAAATATGTACTTTGTGACAATGATATTTGGCGTTTCGATCTATCTCTATAAATCTTTATGCCTAATATATAAGCTGCTTCGCCAAGATCCTTCATTGAAAAACTATTATTCAAATATTCCTTGACACTATTAAGAAGGTCTACATCATTCCCAATCAACAATATGTCATCTACATATAGTATCAAGAATGCTACAGAGCTCCCACTCACTTTCTTGTAAATACAAGCTTCTCCATAAGTTTGTATAAAACCAAAACTTTTGATTACCTTATCAAAACGTTGATTCCAACTTCGGGATGCTTGCTTCAATCCATAGATGGACCGTTGAAGTTTGCATACCTTGTTAGCATCTTTAGGATCGACAAAACCTTTGGGTTGCATCATATACAACTCTTCATCAATGTCTCCATTGAGGAATGCTGTTTTGACATCCATCTGCCATATCTCATAATCATATATGCAGCGATTGCTAACATAATCCTCACAGACTTTAGCTTCGCTACTGGTGAGAAAGTCTCATCGTAGTCAACTCCTTGAATTTGTCGAAACCCTTTTGCGACAAGTCGAGCTTTATAGACAATAACATTACCATCATCTGTTTTCTTCTTGAAAATCCATTTGTTCTCGTGACCTTCCGGCCATCCGGTAAGTCCACCAAAGTACACACTTGGTTTTCGTACATGGATCCAATCTCGGATTTCATGGCTTCTTGCCATTTATTGGAATCTGGGCTCATCATCGCTTCCTCATATGTCTCAGGGTCATCGGTGTTGTCAACCAACATGACACTCATAACGGGATCATACCAATCTGGAGTGGTACGAGTTCTCGTTGACCTCCGAGGCTCTGTAGCAACTTCAACCGAAGTTTCATGATCATCATCATTAGCTTCCTCTCTAATTGGTGCAGGCACCACAGGAACTTCTTCGGTCTTGCGCTACTCACAATTCGAGAGAAGGTTCGACAACCTCGTCGAGTTCTACTTTCCTTCCAGTCACTTCTTTCGAGAGAAATTCCTTCTCTAGAAAGGATCCATTCTTGGCAACGAAGATTTTGCCTTCGGATCTATGATAGAAGGTATACCCAATAGTTTCCTTTGGGTATCCTATGAAGACGCATTTTTCCGCTTTGGGTTCAAGCTTGTCCAGCTGTAACTTCTTTACATAGGCTTCGCAACCCCAAACTTTAAGGAACGACAATTTAGGTTTCTTCCCAAACCATAATTCATACGGTGTCGTTTCAACGGATTTAGACGGTGCCCTATTTAAAGTGAATGCGGCTATTTCTAATGCATAACCCCAAAATGATAGAGGTAAATCTGTAAGTGACATCATAGAACGAACCATATCTAAGAGAGTTCGATTACGACGTTCGGACACACCATTACGCTGTGGTGTTCCCGGCGGTGTCAATCAAAAGTATTCCGCATTTCTTCAAATGCTCGCCAAACTCGTAACTTAGATATTCACCTCCACGATCAGAACGTAGAAATTTAATCTTCTTGTTACGTTGATTCTCTACCTCACTTTGAAATTCCTTAAACTTCTCGAAAGTTTCGGACTTATGTTTCATGAAATAGATATACCCGTATGTACTCAAGTCATCCGTGAAGGTAAGAACATAACGATAACCACCGCGCGATGCTACACTCATTGGACCACACACATCGGTATGTATGATTTCCAATAAGTCCGTAGCTCGCTCCATCATACCAGAAAATGGAGTCTTAGTCATTTTACCCATCAGACATGCTTCGCATCTATCAAGTGATTCAAAATCAAGTGATTCAAGAAGTCCATCGGAATGGAGTTTCTTCATACGTTTCACTCCAATGTGACCAAGGCAGCGATTGCCACATATAGGTCGAATTATCGTTTGATTTCAAACGTTTAGCCTCAATGTTGTTGATATGTGTATTTCCACTATCGAGATTCAATAAGAATAGACCATTTATCAAAGGTGCATGTGCATAAAACATATTACTCATATAAATCGAACAACCATTATTCTCGGACTTAAACAAGTAACCGTCTCGCAATAAACAAGATCCCGATATAATGTTCATGCTCAACGCAGGCACCAAATAACAATTACTGAAGTATAAAACTAATCCCGATGGTAGATGAAGGGGTAGCGTGCCGACCGCGATCACATCAACCTTTGATCCGTTTCCTACGCGCATCGTCACCTCGTTCTTCGCTAGCTTCCGTTTATTCTGCAGCACATGTTTCGAGTTACAAATATGAGCAACAGAACCAGTATCAAATACCCAGGCACTACTACGAGTACTAGTGAGATACACATCAATAACATGTATATCAGATATACCTTTCTTCTTGATGTTGCCGTTCTTAAAATCCGCCAAGTACTTTGGGCAATTCCGCTTCCAGTGACCTTCTCCCTTGCAGTAAAAGCACTCAGTATAAGGCTTAGGTCCAGCCTTGGTCTTCTTCGTCGGCATGGTAACTTTCTTACCACCCTTCTTGAAGTGTCCCTTCTGCTTAGACTTGCCTTTCTTGAATTTAGTGGTCTTATTGACCAACAACACTTGGTTCTCTTTCTTGATCTCCACTTCTACAGATTTCAACATGGCAAAGAGTCTGGCAACGTCTTGTTCATGTTTTGCATGTTGTAGTTCATCACAAAGTTCTTGTAACTTGGTGGTAGTGATTGGATGACACGGTAAATCCCCAAAGCATTAGGAATCACAATACCCAAGCTTTGAAGTTTGTTTGCGTGCCCAGACATCTTAAGCACATGCTCACTGACGCAGCTGCCCTCTTCCATCTTGCAGTTAAAGAACTTTTCAGAAGCCTCATAGCTTTTAATTGCCGCATGAGTCTCAAAGATCAATTTGAGATCCTCGACAATATCATATGGGTCTGAATTCTCAAACCTTTTCTGAAGCTCCGATTCTAAACCATACAAGATAGCACACTAAACTATGGAGTACTGAGTCTTCCGAGTGAGGTAAACGTTCTTTACTTCATCGGCAGCATCAGCTATAGGTGGGTCACCCAGCGGTGCATCCAGCACATAGGTCAAATTACCAGCTGTGAGGACAATCCTCAAATTGCGGAACCAATCCGCGAAGTTGCTTCCATTGTTTTTAAACTTTTCTTTCTCTAGGAACGCATTAAAATTGATGGTAGGGGCTGCCATTGATCTACAACATATTTGCAATAGTTTAGACTAAGTTTATGACAAATTGAGTTCAAATTAATAATAAAATTAATCTAGGTGAACTCCCACTCAAAACAATATCCCTCACATTGTTTTAGTGATCACACGAACCAAATCCACCACATCAACACCGATCATCACGAGAGTTGATATAGATTCAATGGCGAACAATCGACATGTTCATCATATCTACTATATGATTCATGCTTTACCTTTCGGTGATCTGTGTTCCGAGACCATGCATACATGCTAGGCTCGTCAAGATCAAACCTTAGTTTCCGCATGAGCAAATCTGGCTTGCTCACGTTGTATACACTTGCGGAATCTAACACACCGATCATCATCACGTGGTGCTTCGAAACAACAAGCTTTAGCAACGGTGCTAACTGAGGGTGAACACTTTATGACTTGAAATTCATGTGCATGAGGGATCATCTTATAATGCTACCGTCGTCTGCTAAGCAATACAAGATGCATAAAGGATTAACATCACATGCAATTCATAATATGTGATATGATATGGCCTTTCTTCTTTGTGCTTCCGATCTCCATCTTCTAGCACGAACATGATCTCCATCATCACCGGCATTGCATCAAGGTCAATGACGCTTCTCCATGGTTGTTGTCCACCGGCTTCAACTATTACAACTACTTTGAATAGACACGCGGGTCTTAACATAAATTAAAGACAACCATATGGCTCCTGCCGGTTGCCAACTTACAATAAGGAACATTGCATACATCAAATATAATCACAATCATGGCCATATCACATCACAGCACACCCCTGCAAAACAAAGTTAGACGCCTCTACTTTCTTTGCATGTTTTACGTGGTTTGGGGCTTTCAATAAGTGTCGTTCTAACTTACGAACAAGAACCATAACATTGATACTAGTATTGTTAATCACCCGTTGTAAATTGGATCTTAACTATGCTAGGAGAAACAGGCACCCGCAAAGCCACTTATGCAATACAAGTTGCATGTCAAGCGTGGAGAAAGTCTCATGAACGATGTCATGTAAGGTTAGCCGGCGCTTCATCCCAACATACCGCAAGATGCAAAGTACACAAGAAGCAATCGACAATAAAAGCATCAACGCCCACAATGACCATTGTGTTCTACTCGTGCAACAGATCTACATATAGACACGGCTCTGATACCACTGTAGGGTTTCGTAGCATGGAAAACAAAAATTTTCTACCGCATACAAACAAACAAGCCAAGATCTATCTACTAAATTGTAGCAACGAGTCGATGGAATAACTCACCCTCGAAGATTCCAAAATGTTTAACGAGAGCGGATTCTCGTGGGTGATGTAGTCGTACTCTTCCCGATCTCAAGATTGCATAGACGATCCTTCCGGCGCTGCGTTCCGGCAGCGCTCCCGCAGTCGGTCACACGTTCGGTACTCGACGAAGACCTTCCTCTCCCTTGTTCCAGCAGGCAGCGGAGGTTGTAGCACTCTCCTCGCGATTCTGGCAGCACAACGGCGTGGTACCGGAAGTAGAGGGGAGATCTCGCAGGGCTTCGCCTTAAGCCGGAGCGAGTATGGTGGAGTATGAGAGAGTCCCTCGGTGTTCTAGGGTTTAGAGACACCAAGGAGGGGACAAGCCGGCGGCTAGGGTTTAGCTAGGCGGCGGCGAGTTGATGCCCTAGGGGCCGGCGGCGGCGGCTTGGGGCTAGGGTTTAGAGGAGTAGAAGTTGTGTGTCTAGGAGGGAGCCCTGCCCCTCCTTATATAGGTGGAGGGGTCGGCCGGCCAAGGGGAGGGAGGGGAGTCCCTCCCCAACTCGGCTTGGGTGGTGCGCCGCCGGTTGGAGGAGGGATTCCCTCCCCAACTCGGTTTCCCACTCCTCCTCCTCTTTCCAAAACTTGTCGTTTGACTTTTCAATTTAGGATTTGAATAAAACCTTTATTTTGGACAGCGAAGACACTTAGTACATGATGCAATCATTCCAACTTGCAATGACACATTCATGTACCCCTTCCCCTCCGGAGTGTCGGACATTCCGGAACCTTCTAGAACATTCCCGATGAAAACACCGGAATCATTCCCTAACTCCGAAACGAGACTTTCCTTATATGAATCTTATTCTCTGGACCATTCCGGATCTCCTCGTGATATCCCGGATCCCATCCGAGACTCCGAACAACATTCGGTCTCTTTCTCATCATACCATAACTACTCAAACAACGTCGAATCCTTAAGTGTGTCTCCCTACGGTTCATGAATTATGCGGACATTATCGAGACACTTCTCCGAACAATAACCAATAGAGGAATCTGGAAATTCATATGGATCCCACATATTTCTATGATTACTTTGCGATCGAATGAACCACTTACATACGATACCAATTTCCCTTTGTCTCACGATACTTTACTTATCCGAGGTTATGATCGTCGGTATCTCTGCATACCTAGTTCAACCTCATTACCGATAAGTACTCTTTTCTCGTTCCCGTGATATGTGATCCCTTGTGAGCCAGTCACATGCTTGCAAGCTAATTGGATGACATTTCACCGAGAGGTCCCACAGTATATCTATCCGTCATATGGATGGACAAATCCCACTCTTGATCCATGTGTTTCAACCAATACTTTCCGAACACTCAATGCCACTTTTATAGCCACCCAGTTACGGTGTGGTGTTTGATGTCATCAAAGCATCCATCCGGTAAAGGTGATATGCATGATCTCATGGTCGAAGGAATTAGGTTACTATGTATTAGAAAGCATATAGCAATTGAACTATTGAAATGACTTGATCTTTATGCTACGCTTATCTATAGGAGCATGTCCACCATATCATTCTCCTAACAATATGATCTTGTTGTTAATAACATCTCAATGTTCATGATAGGGAAACCACAATCATCTATTAACCAACAAGCTAGTATTATATAGAGGCTTTACTAGGGACTCTTATTTTAGTTTACAAATCACACAAGTATCAATGTTTCCTTGTTAATACTATTATAGCATGAATGTAAACATTTATCATAAACACAAAGATATAATAATAACTACATTTATTATTGCCTCTAGGGCATATCTCCAACACCACCTACCACATTCAACAATGTAGTAATCATAGTAAAAAAATTACTAACTTCTTTATGCTTTCTTACCACAGCCACAACAACCAACTGAAGTAGATGAGCGAAGCAATGTACATAATACGCCGTACTATTTTCTCTCATTATCAATGATTTGAGGCCATTGAACTGGCCTCGCATATTGCTAGCACCATCGTATCCTTGTCCTCTGACTTGATTGTAACTCAGCTTGTACTTTGCAAATAAAGAATCTATTGCAGCCTTGAGGTACAAAGAAGTTGTTTCTTTCACATGAACAAGACTAACAAAACTTTCTTTAGAATCTCCAGAACTATCAACATACCTTAGAGCCACTGCCATTTGTTCTTTGCAAGAGACATCCCTGGATTCATCAACAAGCAAACAAAACACATTACTACCAATTTCTTGGAGAATAGATTGCACTATCTCATGTGCAAAACCTTCAGCAATATCTTTCTGGACCTCCGGAGCAATCATCAAGGCATTCCTTGCAGCATCTTTTCCCGTAGCCTTTCCTAAAACTGGATCATGCTCGGCTAAGAAGTCACGAACCTCCAAAAAATTACCTTTATTGTGGGAGTTCTTCTACTCATCGTGGCCTCGAAAAGGTAATCCTTGCTTGAGCAACAACCTAGCTATGCCAATTGAGGCATTCATTCGAGTAAAATAAGCCTTCTTGGTTGCTTCAGTTTGAATGTTAATAGCAACATCAATGTGTTAGTCTCTCTTTAGCAAATCAATACATTTTTTCATTACTTGATTGTGGACACTATCCACATCACCAACATGATCTTTTAGCCTTGCCTTCACGTTCCAGGTATCCCAACCATTCAGAACAAATGCCTCATATCCAGCTTCCTTCTTGCTGCCACGGTCCCTAAACAAGAAACAACAAAAACAATATGCTTTGTCCTTCTCTTCACTATATTCAAGCCAGCTTTCGAACTCATCAAACCAATCAGGATTGAACTTCTTCTTTTTACCCCAAACTTTGAATACGGAAAATTAAATTCTCTTGGTTGGCAAGGTCCATTAACCAAGTATTTTCTTCTTACCACTTCTTTCAAATTCGTATGATAATGTTCTATCAATTTTCTCTTCCCCGGATCATATTGAATCTCTTCTTTCCGATTCATGTCTTCATCTTGTGATGGGGCTTTTCTTTTGAGAAAAAACTTGTCTATAATACACCTGCATTTAACAATTAAATACATGAGTCAGATTTGAAAGGGATTTGGAGAATTAGAGGTTGAATCTATAGAGTTCTAGATTGACGAAGATCTACGTATCGCTGTGGAAATAGAGACTAGGAAGACAAGGAAAAATTAAGATAGAGAAGATCGGCTGATCGAAAGAGCTCGGGAGACGCCGAGCTGCACGCTTGCCGCGTCCGAGCGTCGGGAATCGCCTGAGGCGTGCGACTGTTTGACGAGGTGCCACCGGTTTCCGTATTGCCTTATTTTCCGGATCGATTGAATCAATCAAGACAGCAATAAGACGTATGTGGACAGATCTTTGCATGCGTATGTACTATTTTGTTTTTTTTTAAAACCGCACGGGACGGGACAGGACCTGGCTAGAGCTGACTTGAACTGCTTTTTTCTGATTGATTGATCGATGAAAACTATGGTTGGCCGCCTCGCGTGCGGGACGCGAGCAGCGCTCGACTATTGGGCCAGTCCCTGATGCACGACCTCTCTCCCACCCTGATGCCTCTGCCGATTTGACATGTCAAGTGTCGCTAAAAATATTTTTGGACCCTGTGTCCCGTGCATCAGGGTGAGCGTGTTAGCCTTCGCCTGGCGTGCATGGTCGGCGAGCAGGGCGGAAGAGAGAGGGGATATCGTGAGATTGGTAGGGAAAGAGAGGATGAGTGGACCACTTTTTCCTTCTATTTGACCGACGTGTGGGCCAGAGGGTGGGATTTTCTCCATCCGGCGTTCCCAAGCCATTCTCAGCTTTCTGAATTTGGCCTGGGATCTCCGGACGAAAAAGCGTCCAAATCCGGATGAAATCGGCTTTCTAGGAACGTGAGTGGGAGGAAATTGGTTCATTCGGATGAAAAAAATAGCCAAAAAGTGGCCTACTGGGAACATGAATGGAGTTGCTCTTAAAAATAATAGCCTAAATCCTTAAGCTCATGTAAAATTTCAGATTTTTCATAAATCTGAAAACTCATACGTGTGGAAACGCACATATGTGGCAACCGACCCCTTCTCCAGAATTTGGGACCCGGTGCAACTTATAAAATGAGGCTCTAATTTTTATTTAGACTAAATAACTAGTACAATGAAATTATATATTTATTTAATAATTATATAACTTTGGAATGTGCTATTCCATACCATGTTTAGAAACATATCAAGTATTTCATTCTAAAAGACTAAATATAGCACCAGGTTGATACTTTGTTCTTCTCGTGATTTGTCCCGTTTCAGAAATTAACAAGAGGAAAAAAGTGAGGAAATAAACAATTACATAAACAATTTTTAATATGAATAGAAACTCAAATAAGAAAAAGAGAAGGAAAAAAGAAGAAACATATAAAAAGAAAACAAAAACTAATGGAATGAATCAAAAGAAAAAAAGGTAAAAAAGAAAAAAAGGCAAAATAAAGCAGCAAACCAACAAAAACCGAACAGAAAACTCGGAGACAAACAGCTATCGATACCGGCGACCTAGACAGAGTTCGAACTCGAGCGATGGACGCATATGGGCCTAGCCCACGACTGTTTCCCTTCAGGCGGCGTGAGGCAGTTGTGTCGCTTAGAGCGGCATTTAGCATTTGCGACCAACGGGTACTGCTCGCGATCAGCGGAGACCGATGAATCAAGTTTGCTAAACAAGGATAGCTGGGCCCAACCAAGAGAAAAATAGCAGTGGGCCTGTAGAAATTGGGCATGTTTGATCGAACACATCAAACATGCCCGTCCACGAGGCTGGTGGCAACCCGTGTTGGTGATAGCTCACATGAGTGTGGCATGTGGAGTAAGAGCAAAGTTCGGTTTTGTTAGGAATAGAAAGTTATATTCCTCTGGAGGCCAAATGCCACAATATATAGTACAGGTATAGGGCAAATATGCAGGAAGCCCCCTAACATATGGGGGAAATACAATATACAGATATATACATCTATAACACACACACACACACACACACACACACACACACACACACCCTCAAACTCATGGTGGATCCACAACACTGAGTTTGGAGAATAAGAAATCATGCTGCGCTATGGTCTGTGCCTTCGTGAAGAAATCCGCCAACTGTAAATCTGAAGGCACATACTGAAGCGCAACAACCTGAGCCTACACCTGAGCACGTGTATAGAAAGCATCAACACCAATATGCTTGGTAAGCTCATGCTTGACCGGATCACGTGCAACACTAATAGCACATGTACTATCAGACAAAACCAGACTGGGTGTGGTAATAGAGACCCCAAAATCCGCAAGTAACCACCGTAACCAGGTCACCTCAGCAGTCAACAAGGCCATAGCACGCAACTCAGCCTCAACACTCGAACGGAAACATCTGCATTTCTTCGTCTTCCAAGCAATGAGCGAACCACCAAGAAACACACAGTAAGCAGAAAGTGAACGGCGATCCGAAGGATCACTTGCCCACGTAGCGTCCGAATAGCACTGGAGCTGGAGGGAGCTGGAACGAGGAAAGGAAAGGCGACGAGTGATCGTACCACGAAGATAACGAAGAACACGGAGAAGATGACTATAGTGAACAGTGGTAGGAGCAGAAACAAACTGACTCAGAATATGAACAGGATAAGAGATGTCAGGACGAGTGACAGCAAGATAAACAAGACTCCCAATAAGATGACGATAAAGCGTCGGATCAGAAAGAGGATCACCATCAATAAGTTGAATCTTAACATTAAGCTCCATAGGGGTCTCAACAGTGCGCTCATCCCCAAGAGCAGCACGAGCAAGAAGATCCTGAATATACTTTTCCTGAGAGATGTAAAAGCCATCAGAAGTGGAGAAAACCTCAATCCCAAGAAAGTATCGAAGAGGACCAAGATCAGTCATAAGAAACTGATCACGAAGACGAGCCTTAACAAAGGCGATATACTCAGGATCATCACCGGTAATGATCATATCATCAACATAGAGAAGAAGAAGAGTGCGTCCACGAGGAGAAGTGTGAACAAACAACGTTGGGTCATGAGTACTAGGGGAGAAACCAGCAGCAGTCACTACAGAAGCAAAGCGCTCAAAACAGGCACGAGGGGCCTGTTTGAGGCCATAAAGAGAACGCCGAAGACGACAAACCATCCCCTCGGGAACAGAATACCCAGGAGGAGGCTGCATATAAACCTCCTCACTCAACTCACCATTGAGAAAGGCGTTCTGAACATCAAGCTTGGACACAGACCAGTGACGAATAGACGCAACATCAAGAAGAGTACGCACAGTGGTCATATGAGCCACAGGAGCAAAGGTCTCATCATAGTCACGACCATGCTCCTGCTGAAAACCACGAGCCACAAGACGCGCTTTATAGCGCTCAAGAGATCCATCAGAGCGAGTCTTAATCTTATAGACCCACTTACACGTGATAGGACGGACACCGGGAGGGGGAGAAACGAGATCCCAGGTGCCAGTGCACTCAAGCGCAGCAATCTCCTCAGCCATGGCCAGCTGCCATTCAGGATGATGCTCAGCATCCTGATAAGAAGTCGGCTCGGAGGCAACAGAAATACCATACTGGCTAGGAGAGTAACGGTTTGGGGCACGACGCTGACGAACAGGACGAGTAGAGGGAAGATCATCAGAGGAAGACGACGCATGAGACGACGATGAAGAAGAGGGAATAGAAGAGAAAGATGTCGGAGAACGAGGAGAACTAGGATAACTAGACGGAGCAGAGGAGGACGGTGTCGAAGAAGAGACATCTGGGGGAGGAGATCCTGAAGAAGACACAGTAGGGGTAGAAGGAGGTGTGTCAGGAAAGAGAAGAAAAGAGATATCTTCCACCGGGTAAGTACCAGCGGTGGGACGAGGATAGAAAGGACGCGTCTCATCAAAAGTAACATCACGAGAGATACGCATCCGACGACCAACAGGGTCCCAACAGCGATAGCCCTTATGCTCATCACTGTATCCGAGGAAGACACACTCAACAGACTGAGCGGTCAGTTTGGTGAGTTCACGAGGAGCAAGAAGAACATAGCAAACACAACCAAACAAGCGAAGCATGGAGTAGTCTGGAGACTGTCCAGATAGGCGCTCAAGAGGGATACCACCCTGCAAGGCGGCAGAAGGCTGAATATTTATGAGGTAAGCCGACGTAGCGACAGCCTCAGCCCAGAAATGCGGCGGGAGAGAAGAAGCAATCATCATAGCACGAGTGGTCTCAAGAAGATGGCGATGCTTACGCTCAGCAACACCATTCTGGGCATGTGCGCCAGGACAGGAGAACTGAGCAAGGGTGCCCTGCTCAGCAAGAACCCCTCGCAACATCTGGGAGATATACTCACTAGCAGAATCAGCATGAAAAACACGGATGGGGGTAGAATACTGAGTACGGACCATGGCCGCAAAACGCTGATATATGGAAAGCACTTCACTGCGAGACCGCATAAAATACAACCAAGTGTACCGAGAAAAATCATCAATAAATAAAATATAGTAGTGATGGCCCCCTTTCGAAGAGAAAGGAGCCGGGCCCCAAACATCGGAATGAACTAAATCAAAACGTCGCTGAGATACAGACACGCTAGTAGGATAGGGAAGCTGAATATGTTTACCCAACCTACAGCCCTGACAATGCAAAGACCCATCTCCTGAGACAGACTCCAGAAGACCACGATGAACTAATGACGACAGGCGAGAGTCACAGAGGTGACCAAGACGATGATGCCACTGCTAAAAGGAGCTGGTAGTAGAGGCGACAACCGGAGAAGAACCGCGATGAAGTGGCGGAAGGAACACGGGCCGCCTAACTCCCAAAGTCCTGAAGAGTCACAGCTGCGAGGGCCAGCTCCAACCAGGGCCTGTGTGCGACGGTCCTGGATAACACAAGAATCAGCATCAAGAATGACGCGACAACCAGAGTCAGTAAGCTGGCTAGCAGAGAATAGATTCATCCTAAGAAGAGGGACATGAGAAATATCAGGAACAAAAAAAGAAGAAGTAGAAAGGGTGCCCCGACTAGAAACATGAAGAGAGGTACCGTCAGCCGTAAAAACACGGACAGGAGAAGGGAGAGAACGAAGAGCGGACAGAAAATAAGACTCAGAGGTCATATGAAAAGAAGCTCCGGAATCCAGATACCACGGAGACGTACCTGACTGTGTAGAAGGTGGTGGTCGCACAGTGCCTGAAGAGTCAGTCATAGAACCAGCAATGCCCGTCGAAGAAGAGCTCAGACAAGCGCACTGCCAAGACTCTGATAATGTCCTGATCGAGAGAGCAACTGCTGAAGACCCGGGAGCCGATTGCCCACGAGCCCGGTGTCACCGACGAACTGGGTCCTGTATAACAGGTGGCCCAAGTGTGGCCATCCTGCAAGAAGAGCGTGACGAAGGGAACCACGACGACTCGACCACGAGCCCGCTGATGCCGACTCGACCACGAGGCCGGTGTTGAATCGACCGACCCGACCGGAGGAGTGGGTAGAATCGGCGGCGACACGTGGACCGCGGCGAGTCGAGGAGCAGACGGCAAAGGAGCACCACGAGTAGCAAGCACAGACGGAACCGCAAGAAGACCAGCACCACGGAGACGGGTCTCCTCAGCCCGAAGCTCAGACAACACCTCAGAGAGCGGAACACGACCACGAGCATTCAGCTGAGCACGTCGGGGCTCAAACTCCTGGCGAAGCCGAGACAGAAACTCATAGATGCGGTGAAACTCCAAATCCGAGCGCACAATCTGGCAGCACAAGCATGTTCCACAAACAGCAGTACGGAGAGAATCAAGCTGACACCAGATAGCAGCACTCTGAGTATAGAACTCATCAATAGTGGAATCACCCTGCTGAAGAGCATGCTCCTGGCGAACCACGGACAGGTAAAGAGCATCCCCAAATGGCTTATATCGCTGACGAAGATGTGCCCACTGAGCAGCAACAGTAGGGAGACTCATGAACTCGGCAAGACATCTTTGGGCGTAACATCGGAGGTGAGAACAAGAAGAAGACGAGCATCCTCATCGACCCACCGAGTGTAGGCGGAGTGTGGCGATAGGTCTCGAGATCGCCAGAGTAATCGTTTGAACTTCGTGTCAGCAGAATAAAGACTATCATCGGCACTCTGAGCAACATCCTTGGCCTCCTGAGAAGCATCAGCACCGAGAACAATCGGCGTCGGCGGAAGAGGAGCCACAGGAGCAGGGGGACACGACGGGCAGGAGACCTCGCCGGAGAGCACACCCCAAAGACGGAGACCGCGCATGAAGGCAACGAAATCAGGATAATTCGCGCCATCGAAGATCACCGGGCAGCGAGGAATCGCAACATAGCCCGATGCAGAAGACATCTCTCTCTCTCTCTCTCTCTCTCTCTCTCTCTCTCTCTCTCTTTCAGATCCAAACGGGGACCGTCGAAAACCAACCGGCAGATCCGACGAAAACCAGTCCGGTGGTCGGCAGGCAGGAGGAGACGCAGGCGTGCGTCAGGCAGGAGTCGGCGGGCCCGCGCGCTCAGGCGGATCGATGGGTGCAGGAAGGAAGTGGAGATGTCCAATCAAAACTGGTGGGGGCCAATCGGCAGTGGGTGGCTGGGTAGATCGGCTGGTGTAAATCAGCAGAAGGCAGCACGTTGTATGTGTGTAGATGTTTCAGGCGATGGCAAAGAGCAGAAGTGGCAGGGTCGGTTGGTGGCTTGCAGACGGGCGTCATGCCTTGGATGGTACAGCGATGGCGAGAGGCCCGCCAATCGGTGGCGGGCGGCGGGTGTGTATGTGTGTAGATCTGCTGAACGGGATGTGTGTAGACGGGCGAACGAAGGACAACCAGGATATGGGAGGAGGACCACGGCGAGAGCGCAAGCGCGGCCTGAACGGGAACCGGCGGAGGCCGGGGCGAGCTGACGGCGGCGGCGATTACGAGCAGAGTATCGGTGCGCACAAGAACCCTAAACCGGCTCTAATACCATGTTAGGAATAGACAAGTTATATTCCTCTGGAGACCAAAGGCCACAATATATAGTACAGGTACAAGGCAAATATGCAGAAAGCCCCCTAACATATGGGGAAAATACAATATACAGATATATACATCTAACAGGTTTCACGTAAAAAGTTAGAGTAAAGTTACAACACTTTATAAGGTGGAGTGTTTTATCGCTTGATAAGTGAGTAAGAAGTGAAGTGATACGCGCGCCATCCTTGTACACTGCTCGCTCGTCGCATCGTGCCGACCTTATTTTTGGTGCTCAGAAAACAGTTGTGGTTACCGGTGAACGGGAGAGAAGGTCTCTATAACCATCTGTTATTGTGATTCTGTACGAAAGAGGGTGAATAAAATTTTTGGGAAACGCTCGTTATGATCTTTTATCATAACTCGACTACCCAAGTCAAACGGTACTACGTTTCGCCATCTCCCGGCTCTCCGCTGCAACCACAGCTGCTCCATCTGCAAACGATGCGTATGTATGTGGCGTGCTCCTGATTAATATTTAAATATGTTTTGCAAGTACATGCTTTTCTACTACATGTTTCTGTTTATCATGTTATTAAATGCATCTAGTATGTTCAAGTTACATATGGTCATTCTTGATTTTATCGTGATTTACATTCTAGAATTATTTATGAGAATATTGTCTAATTATCCAAACGATATTATAGATAATTTTCTGAGTTAGCTAGATGCCCACTTATCCGATGCACCGAAACCAAACAAGTTCACCGGAGTGTGATGGAAGAGAAGGTAGGTTAAGGCCTAGCTCTGGCTTACCGCTCCAAGAGTATTCGGGGTTAGTAGAGGCAACATGAAGGAGCTATATCAGACGATTATTAGAACAAGTTTGAGGAAGTCAAAACTATATTAGAACAAGTTTGAGGAAGCCAAAACTATCTCCATGGAATGCATTCTGAGTGTTCTTAGTAATCGTCTATGTGATCTGTGTGATATGTACATGCACATAATAAACAGAAAAGAGCTCTAGGAGCCACCAAAAAATAAATTCGGTGCAACAAATGGAGGCAGTGAAATGTATATCATGGAGAGCTTCCAATGTATTAGCAGATAGCTTGGATTTCTTAAGTGCACCTTACCAAACAAGTTTTTGATTGGATGCGTTATTGCAAAGTTTGCCTCCATGAAAGAACTTCGCCACACCACTCAAACACAAGATATTGGAGATATTAGTTGCAAACTTGTTAAAGAATGTTGAAGAGAATACTCATGCAAATAATACTACTGAAAAAGGAGGCGAGGATCGGTCTAGCGCCAATATGGTGCAGAAAAAACCCTACGATAAGAACAAAGAAAAAATAAGCCTATGTTCACTTTCAAGAATGTGAAGACTACTACCTCTAAGAAGTTGAACAAGGTTGGCTAAGAACAAGGTTGAACTAGGTTGCTAAGAAGAAGTTAGTGCACCAACATATTCATCCGACTCTCACCGCGATGGCTTTGATTAGATTATCAGCACGGAAACAGATGTTGCCAACACATCACCCTCCATGAGTTTGCACCGAACAGAAGAGAGTTCCAATGTTCCATACACTTTCAAGGTAAGTTTCAGAAACCAGCATATACGTATGCAATACTAGATCATACAAAGGATTTTTACTTACATCTTCAAGTTACAATCTGTATCTAGCAAACAATCATCTCCAAGATCAAAACACATGCATACCTAAGGCATGTTCGGTTCATTACCGCACTAAGGTCGTTCGGTCACAACAAAAGGAGTAAATTTGCCAACCTAGGTGTGGCGAAGTACGGAAGCCAACCAAACACGCCTCTAACGTTTCAAAGGAAAAAAAAATAGGCACGCTACAATTAATTTACATCAGGACGCTCGACCTCTGAAACTTAAAAGTTCTGAGGTTTTCTTGGTGTAGGTGACCTTCCATCCATTGTTTGCAGTCTTTGCTTCAGATGGAACACCTCAACCTGGCAAAATAAATGTCAACAGCAGTCATGCATGGCCACAGATGCAAATGCAAGCAAAATTGGACATCAGCCTGAAAAGACATGAAAAATGGGAGCCACTGGCTATTTTTTGCATTAATCAGGATGAACCTAGAAGATCGACACTTTCAAAATGTACCTGGACCTGGAATGCCCTCGCTCACTCTCCTGCTAGAACTCCACAGGTCGAGTGCAGCTCCCGTGTAGGAAGAAAACCGGGTCAGTAGAACAGCGACCCGAAAACGTTAGCAGATGGAGACATCATAGGGATAGTTTCCTGCCTTCCGGTTCTCATCCATGACGGCCTTCAAAAAGGCCAGTTCAAGCTCCAGCCACACATTGCCAGCATGGACAATGCTTGAGGTTGAGGTGATCGGCAAGTTCCTTTTAGCTCGGAGGAGAGTCCTCATACATTACAGGTTCTGCATCAGGGGCAGACCGCCAGCTGAAACAATGCTCATTTTGCAGCACTACTAGGACTTTTTTGTTTTGACATTAGCACTACTAGGACTTGGATCTTCGGAAACACAACATACTTTCAATTCAGGAAGTAGCTTGGTGGAAAAAAAATTCAAGTGTTTTTTAAGAATATGAAAAAACAACAGAACTATACTTTGAAGCAAATATCAGAAATTCCCCTTGCAACAAAATAAAAAAAAATGAAATCTAAACCTCCAAATGCTAAAGTAGGTTGTTCTTTTACTTAGAAAAATAGTATTTCACCTTATCAGATGGCTATTTTTTGTTTCCTCTAAACGAAACAAGAACACTCTTATACGGAAGAACCATGCTGAAACCCTGTGTGAGTTGCATCTTCAATGGTTCAGCAACTAGAACAATGACTTGAATAACACGATTTTGAATAGGATTTGGAATAACATTAAGGGGTGGAATAAGTATTCCTGGTGTTAACCTTAACCAATCCTTACCTCTTCTACACAAAAAACAGCTTATAAAGTTAGCATGGCTCACAATTCCCTCAAAGCATGCTCCAATGTCGACCACCTTTGGAAAAACCTGCACATGTTTTCCAATCACAGCACCCATCACAGCAGGTAAACAGTAACTAGCTTTGATGAGGCAGTGCCCCGAAACGGACAAACCTATGACAGGGTGAAAAAAGACACGAGGAATGTTATACATATCTGAATGCATGCTGCTTATCTCTGGAACAATCAAGGGAACATCCCTCGAGTAAACGGCTGGACTTACTCAGCAATTGCTTCGGACCAGTGGCTTCTCAAGCAAACCCTGTTACTCAGGAAGGGAAAAGGAGAAAAAAGAAAAAAGAAAAAAGAAAGGAAAAAAAGGAAAAATAGTGAATGCCATGACATAAAAAGACATTTATTTCCGGCAAACTGGGTGAGAACTGAACAGTAAACAAGATAACAAATATATTCTACAGAACATTTATTTCACTAGAAGAAAACAACAAGTGAAATTATTTGTAACATAGGGATCAATTAAGCTGCTGAACTCTCTGAATAATCAGATACAAGTTACGCACAATGTGAATTGTACGCAGAAAAATAACAGTTACTTGATGCAAACTAACATAATCAGAATAATTTACAGTATAGTAGAGAAGAAACATCTTTGGACCATTGCACTAGCCAAAGCATGCCAACTGAAACATAGCATAGGCTATAGTTTATGTCTTTTATAATGGACTTTACTTGTGTATGGATAAGTGGGCAT
Organism: Avena longiglumis; assembly: GCA_030063025.1. NCBI lineage: Eukaryota > Viridiplantae > Streptophyta > Magnoliopsida > Poales > Poaceae > Avena > Avena longiglumis. The sequence goes on along the minus strand of CP125979.1, from coordinate 425,097,821 downwards.
TCCTTTGAATCTTTGATTCACACCGCAGAATCAGCTCCAACTCCTCACAAGCCTGCAACGACAAATATATGGTTGGTTTCAACCCCACTGTACCAAATCACCTTACAGTCTCCAGTGTTACATTTCAAAGTTTGCTCCGAGGAGAAAATATTCATCAATTAAGTTTAATGAGGAATACATTTTTAGAGATCAGATGAGCACTCTGGTCAGCACTGAAGCTCTCCAAAGATCTCCATATCCTGCAAACAAAACTCCTAAATCAGAAAGGAGATAACAAACACCAGTTCAGTTATGCATCCATTGGTTGAGTAGACTACTGAATGGTATGGCAGCCCAGGTAAACACTGTTGTTAACATCAGATGGCAGACTCCACTAAAGCCCCATCTCCTTCAGGTCCATGTTGCTCATTAATGTCGGACACAGTAGAGCACATCTCTTCCTTGCCTTTCTGCTTCGATGAAGGTAACAGAACATCTGATGAGCATTTATCTGTAGATGTGCCGGTTTCATCAGCAAGCCGCTGTTCTTCCTGGATAACTAGATCTGCTTCTTCTGGTGAAGCATTTTGCAGCCTAACTTCAGTGTCATGATTGATTCCTTCAGAGTCTGAACCAGCTTCTGACTGATTAAGCTTCTTATCAGGAAAGCTCTCATAAATTTCATTTTTATCTGAAGATAAGGGATCATCAAGAGAACTACTGTATTTCCTGGCACTAGCACCCTCATCTGATTTTTTCGATTCGTGTTGGTCAGTAGCATCCTTATGGTATTTTTCCCCGGAATTCCTTGAGCTTCTATGGGACCGTGAAGATGAATGACGAGAACTTTTATCTTTAGAATGCTTTGATAAATCTCTGTATTTTCTGTCTTTACGAGAAGGATCATCTCTGTCATACTTCTTGCTATCTGTCTTCATCTTAGTGTTCCTACTTGTGTCATGGTTCTCGATATTATCATCATCTCCCAAGCTTCTCTCCTTAGACTTTGACCTCGGAGAGTCCACATCAAATTTATCTCCAGCCATCCCAGCACCATCCTCAATACTGTCTTCATTCTTCCTCTTATCATATTCCAAGGCCACATCATGCCTAGATTTCTTGTGGTTATCATTATCACTGTTCGCCATTTCATCTTCAGATACAGATGAACTTATTTTATGAGCAACAACAGAAGCATCCACATTCTTATTTTCCACTGGGTCCTTTACAGACCTTTCACCTTTGCCACCTCTACTACCTCTGTCAGATCTTTTCTTGTCATCCTGGATCCCAGATTTTTTTACATCCTTCTTATCACTGCTACGATGCTTTCTCTCTTGTGATCTGGATCTTGAATGCCTGCTACGACGAGAAGAACGCTGGTCACGTGTTGGTGATGATTTGATTCCTTTATGATGTTGCGGTGACCTTGAACCAGCACGAGCTGACCTTCTTGATTTGGATGGGCTTAAACTCTCTTCCCTTCGCCGCTTCGGTGACCGAGAATCAGCTCTTGATGACTTCTTATACCTCGGGCTTATACTTCTACTCCTGTTCCTTCCTGAACTAGATGAATAATGATCACGAGATCGGTTACTCTCTCTTCTCCCGGACCTGCTATACTTGTCCCTATCATCCCTATATGACCGGTCATTGCCATACTTTGAGTAGTGGTGAGATCTTGACGGAGATCGTGATCGGTGCCCTCGGGAATATCTGATTGGTGGAGAGTAAGAGCGGTCCCGCCTACTCCGACGGTACTTGATTGGTGATCTTGACCGAGATTTGGACCTACGAGAAGGGGGTGATGGCGATCTGTAAATTAAAGAATGAACTGGTCAGGGTTCATTCTGCAATTAAACCAACAGAGGTGATGCTGTTGTTAGTTCCTACTCTGAGATCTCTCCTTCTATTTCATATGTTCCACAAAAACCACAGATGCGTAAATAGAAATGGTGATATATATATATATATATATATATATATATATATATATATATATATATATATATATACCAGATAACCAACATCATCTGAAGCTAAAGCTATCTCTTAAAAATAAAGTATGTGTTTCTATCACTTAAAAATAAAGCATGTATTGCTAATTACAGGTTCCAAATCCCTTTCACACAACCAATGCGTAACAGAACTGTCCAAGTAAAAACAACAAACCCGACAATGACTGATATGGTGCCACTAGTTGATCGTATTGAAAGAAGTACGGCTAGCACATATGCCCTGTTATCTTATGGCGGAAATTCGATCCACGTTAATGCTGTTCAGTCCTCAATAGCAATTTACATGCTTGGAACCTTGGAGTTTCAACCTAAGCTCATAGAATACATTGAAAAAATCAGAAGAAAAGGTTTATGGAGTAAGAAAACAGATCAGAGAGACTAGTGTAATTCTTTGGCAGCTTGGAGCATGGTTTGCAAAAAAAAACAGAAAGGAGGGCTTGGGATTTTAGATATTATAAGGTTCAAAATCAGGCTCTTCTAAAATAATTGCACATATTCTACAACAAAAAGATATATGGTGGGTAAACCTTATAT